>JBBUKS010319901.1:0-20408 GCA_038050645.1 Hedychium gardnerianum
CATTGCCGGAGACGGTGAAGGATGGCCGGAGAACGTGGTGGATGAGAGATGGCCGGAAATGGTGGATGAGAGATGGCTGGAAATTGTGATGTTCCTTTGTTTCTCTCTCTTCCGCCCAGAGCTTCTCTCACTTCCAACAAAGATGTCCTGATTGAAGTTAAGGATAGTGGAGAGATTTTAAGAAATAATTCAACTCTTGATGATCAAATTGCTTTGATACAAGAAATAGGATAAAGAGAGAAAATAAATAGAAGTAGGGTGAATCTTTTTGATACTGAATTGAAGGAAGTTGCAAATGATACTCATTGCATAAGGTCTAGAATCTAGAAAATAAATTTTGAAGCTTTATCAACAAAAAGAAGAAGAAGAAAAGAAAAGAAAAGAATACTATTTGGTGCCAATTGGTGAAGTTGTTTTTTATCAGTATTATTTTATACCCAAATCCCAACTAATTCAGTGTTAAATAAAACCCTTCTCCAAGTTTAAATATTCATGGCCATGGCAAGACTCTCTTGAGTTCTGATTTCTGAAACTTAATCTATGATAACTCTGAAATTGAAATTCCTAAAATAAGGGATCTAGAAATCAGCAGTAACTAGTGTTCAATTTCTTGATGTTTTAGTACTCAAAGAAATTTCTTATTAAGCTAAATTCTTCATGAGACAAGCTGAGACTACCTTAGAATCCAAGCTCTGAAACTTAATTATGGAAAAAACTAGATTCTAGAGATCAGTTCATTGTCAAAATTCTGGGATGTGAATTATGAAACTATCTTTGGAATGTTCGAATTGTATCAATTGGTGTTCCTTCCACTTCTAAGCCTTGCATGATTCAATCCCTAGACCTCTTTGAATAAGAATTTCTAGAACTAATCTTCTGAGTTGAATTTGATTGACCTTTCTAGATTTCTGAAATTCTGGAACACGATTCTGCAAACCAAAAATTTCAGAGAATAGAACCAATTCTAGATTTTATGCTTGAATTATGAATTTATTTTTGAATTCACAAATCGTAAAGATTGATCTTAGATTAAAAACTTCTTGGTACATAAAAACTTGGACGCCGCATTAATCATTTTGTAAGTTGTGTTGGTTCATGACAAAATAGTAGCACAAGTTAGTGTATCAAGCAAAAGAGATAGTGTTCCAAGTTCTTTGGGTAGTTATCTAATTGAAGAAGAGCTTGACTAAATCTTTTGTTTTGGCATTGACAAACAGTGTTCTTGAATTGGGTAACTCATCAAGTTTATTCCTCTAAAACTCTCACTCTCTTGTTAAGTCTTTTTTCTCATACTCATTTTGTTTGATTCACTCGATACTCTTTGACTTCATTTTAGTTCTTAATAAATCCTTTTGATTCATGAAAGTTGTGTACATTATAGTGGTGGAGAATTAGAAAATAAGCAAGCTTATGGTAGTGAAATGTTGTGAATGACATTGAGTGAACCTAACCTCCACTTCCTTGCATGAGATCTAGAGTGAAAACATTTATCTTGTGAGATTGCATCTTTCTTAGTTTATCAGATGGATTGAAATCACCGTGCTTATTGATTATTATAGGGATTGAATTCATGAATGTTTGATCTTTGGATTATCTCAGTTAATTACCTTTTACTATCTTCTAGGTATGGCTAGGAAATTAATCTGGAGATGAGTTTTGTTTTATTTTGTCTTAGCATTATTTGCATGCTTGGGATGTGCAAGAATAACTGTGGGGGATTTTGATAACCATCATTTTATCACAATATTTAGGCTCCTATTTTCATGTTTTTGACACTCTCATTGATTTAATTTCGTGTTTATATTATATTTCATGAGTTGGATTCATTCTTGGACTTTAATGCAATTTATCTTTTATTTGTTGAAATTATGGTCAATTATTGGAATGTGGTCTTTATAGGCAATCAAGGAGTAATGGACTCGAGTCAGATCAATTCAAATTGAGCTCAAAGCTAGGGCTAAAGGAAAGAACCAATCTGGTCTAATCTGGACCGTTCATCTAAAATCAGGTAGATGTGAGTCATTCATCAAAGATTTGGTCCACCCAAGTCAAAGAGTAAGTAGATCATCACTGTTGATCTAAATCTGAGCCTTTAGATCAGATCTAGATTGAATCCCACCCTTGCATCAAATCTAGAAGAATCTTAGCAATCCATTAAGATTCGATCAGTTTCAAAAGAAGAAGAAGCTACAGTAATGGGGTAGATTATCATTTTCAACCGTGAGCAGAGGCACGAAGAAGAGGAGATCGGTGATCTTCTTCCACCATTCACCGGCAGCTACTTGAGCTCCATCCATCAATGGGGGTTAAGGAATTTTCCTTCCCTATTGATTATAACTAGCTTTGGTGATCCATCTTCCATCCCATCCGCAGACTTCATCAATTGACGTCGGCGATCCACGCCATAAGCCATCACTAAGAGGTAAAGGGGATTCCCTTCTTCCGGCAACCATCCTTCATCCATCGGAGTCAAGGGGATATCCCTTCTTCTTCCATCTTCAATCTAGATAACATCTTCGATTCTATACCGCAAGCTACGACTGGCCATCTCATCTCATCCAACACCGACGTTACACCTTAATCCTGCATTCATCTTCATCGATTTGAGCTGCAGGGATGGCCAGAGTTACGAATAAGATAAGGCTTTTCCATCGCCTTCGAAATTATGTTTCCAATGTTCGGATCATCAACGTCATATTCATCAACCTCTACCGAGCTTGATTCTCTTCGCATCCGATCCGATCAAAACAAGCTAGGGTTTGAATTGTAAGCATCATTAGGATTAAGGATTCATTTATGGTTGTATATTTTTTCCTTTCATGTGATCAATGTGATGAAGGCATGCTTTATTCAATTCCCATATACACTTGATTAAATTTGCTTGAGTTATTGTTCAATTGATTTGTAGTTGGTTTGTAGTTAGTTAATTATAGTGTTACTCTTCATGCATGATTGTTTTCGATAGAAATTTAGGTTAGTTTAGATTGATTGTGTTTCAATTGCTTGAGTTATTTTATCTTTGTAGTATAGTTTCGTTCATTCTCCTTTGATTCAAATAGGTTAGGTTAGCTTATATTTCATTAAGTGCTTCGTGTTTCTTTAGTTCGTTGCAATCGCAATTTATGTTAAATTAGGTTATCTTTCATTATTCATTTTTAGCATTTACAACTTTAAATCCAAACCCGAAAACCATTTATGAATAATTTGATCCTAACATTTATCCTACGCCGACTACATTCCTTGTGAGAGACGATTTGAGTCACCCTATACTATATTAGTGTCAAGGAAGGGTTCATTATTATTGTTTGTAAACGTGTCACCACAACATGTTTTATCAACGATCCAACCTGTCTAGTTCTATGAGAGGAGAATGGTCGTGCCTTAGAGGCACAACCTTGCCTTGTTGAGCTCTAGATACAACTAAACGGGGCATGACCAGCTCGTGTTGAGTGCTGATGATGCTGTTTTCTCTCATTCTTCATTTTACTTCGATCATAGGAACACGCTCATGTCACATGACATGGCCATAGAATGTTTCTTGCTCCAACCCCACATTCCAAGGGTTTTATGCTCCATTTTTACTCCAAATTCATGTCTTGTCAACATAAAAGTGTAAAGAATAGATCTCCGAATAAGAAACATAAAAAAATAAAAAATATGTATGTATGCAAAATATGTTCATGAAATGACACAAAATGCAAACAAAATAAAACTAAAAACTATGCATGAAATACACTCATTAGTAATTAGGTATGCACTGAAAGTGTTTCCGAGAAACACTTTATAAGCATTTATGGTAGATGCTTATAAGGTTTCAAGGGACCTTTCAAAAATTAAATTAAATGAATTATTTTCAGATTTTGAGTTGCATGAATAGACTAACTCGAATCAAGCCAAGAAATGTATCACTTTGCTTGTAGGTAAATTCAAGAACAAGGAGTCCAAGCCCTAGTCTTGACCCAAACCCGAATCCGAAGACGAATCATATTCAGTAGAAGATGAAGAAATCACCTCTGAACTAGTCAACCTAGTTCGGGAAATATTCAAGCAAAAGATAGGGTTCACCAAGAGCGAAATCTAGAAGGTGATCCAATCAAAGGGTAAGAAACCGAGTCTGAACTAAACCACGAAGGTGAAGTCAAAAATGACCTGCTATGGGTGCAATCAGAAAGGACACTTCAAGGACAACTGTCCAAACTCAAAGGAGGTCAACAAGAAAAGAAGGAAGAAAGCTTTAAATGCGACATGGGACGAGTCTTCGTCAGAAGAAACGGACGAAGAAAAACATGCTCAAGAGAGCTTCTTGGAGCTAATGGCAAAAGAACAAGTGGCTGAGTCTGAGTCTGGGCTCGAGTCAAGCCATTGATCTGTATTCGATTCAGATGAACCAAACACCAGGACCATAAAGGTTTGGACTAAACGATGTTGGATAGTGGATGCTCTAGACATATGACCAGAGATAGACTAAAATTAATGAAATTAGAACTCAAGAACCTAGGATCAGTAGCTTTCAAAAATAACGACAAACTTAAGGTAATCAGAACATGTAATATTGAGTTATAATCTAACTTTATTGTTTGCAAATTTTTTCTAGTTGAGAATTTTGAATTTAATTTACATAACATTAACCAATTGTGTGATACTGCTTATGTAGTGACATTTTTATCCTTTGTATGTTTTATCATGTTGTATTTGAGAGGTATCCTAAAGGCAATCACCATAAACATTGTCTTATTTATTTGATAAATAAAAATTCACTTTTTGAGTTTGTATTCTATATGTATGTAATTCGATCTTAAACTCAATTAATGAAGTCCACAATACAATGCATAGAATAAGAGAAATTATGATTGGATCACAATTAGTGGGTATCTCATCATGTGTAATTATGTACATATTGAAACCTTTCCTAGTCGATGAATTGATGAGACTGACCATCGTCAATTCTGTGAGACTAACACATGTTATACTCAGTTTATCCAAGCAGTCGATACTTGTTGGCTAAAAACATTGGGATGTTGAGAGTTAACATGTAGATGCTAGTTAAGGGTAACTAATTTCATTGGATGTGACCTGCTATGAGACATCATGTGATTCTTTACATGTCGATGAAGATCTCATTGTAGCTCAAATGCAAGTTTCCTTAGACTTGAGGTATTTAAGTCACCTTGATCATGGAGACTTATACTTTGACATCTTTGTTATACATCTTCTTGGGGATGTAGTTACAGGATGATTGGGTATAAGTCAATATACCTGAAAGTGTTTAAATAGCCCACAAAGGATTTACCACTCCTTTATAAGGAGACATATACCCTATGACATTTTATCTGGATTATTACTCATAAGTCGTTGGCTAAAGTAAAACATGTCAAGATGATGGTCTTCTTGGACATATGGTTGAGTAATTTGAATCCACAGGATATGGAACTACTAGTTGGGTTTGGTGTGACATAGTCAGCCTAGTGGGGACTGAAACATAGATCATGTCCTGAACCAAGTGAGTATAAGATTAGAAAAAGAAATAGACACACTAATAACTATAGGTGCTGAAGGTTCATAATTTGTTTTGAAGTCAACTATAATTTTTTTGGTCTATTGGGAGTCATGATGTACTACTAGGTGCCTGATGTATGCAAACCACAAGTGCATGGTATGTCATCAAGAAATAAAAGATCGAATCCACAGGGAATGGTGGTTAAGTACTAGTATACTAAACAAATTTTTATTGTCCAGACTAATCATGGGTCGGAGTGGTGAATGGGTAGAAGATCTAAATGGAGAAATCAAACAATTTTGTGAGGAGAGAGAGAATTGAGCTAGATGAGAGAAAGGAAGGAAGAGTGATTAGAGAGAAATTGATGGAAAAAATGATTCTAGGACTTTGATTTCACCTAAATGATTGTAAACACTTAATGTTTGTTTGATTTCCTATTCTCAATGGTTACTTATGTAGGTAGAAAATCCTATGGTATCCGATGTGAACTTTTGAAACTACATTAGTATATCTATGTCATTTGTCGTCTACTTTCAGAGCGACGGATCTGAGAAGTTGCTTTCCTAAGGAGATCTCTGTCACATGATCCCACAACCCCTGAGTTACCTTCTATTATTGTGTGTAACAAATTGGTACCGATAAATTAAGATCTATGATAGTTTATTGCTCCTTGTGGTACACCAATCTACTTTCATAGTCGACTCTCCATGTCTCAGGGTTCTATGCGTCGGAGGATTGGGTTCTCCTTTCGGTTCATCCCCAAATCCTCATGGGATATGAATCTTGTGCTTTTGGCATCACGATTATGTTCAATTAGTAGATTCGAACCACAAACTCACACATCATGGAACAAAAAACATGCAAACTCTATAGATTCAATGAATTCAGTGTCTATATATCAAATGGGCTAATCTCTAATCCTAGAATCAAGAGTCTAGTGCATGAATTCAAAATTACAATAAGAGATCATCATGTAAACAAGTTGCAATCAAGATAATTCATAAAAGATAAAGAAAACCTTATTCTCGATGTAATGGGCATTGATGTGTCGAAAATCCCTTCAATCCACTCTCCAAAGACTTTTTGGGGCCCTTGGATGGCACCCAATTGAGATCCCCTACTTCATATATGAAATTGGCATTCATGGATGAGTTCTAGATGCCCGACATGGGTCGTTCTCGTCGGCACGACAAGCGTTGTGGCTACTAACAAGCGGTGGCATGGGCTGTGCCGGCTGGCATGACTCGCCCATGGTGAGTGTTGAAGAAGCCTGGAATTCGGCACGGCCTGTGTCAGCTGGCATGGGTAGTCTGTATTGAATGCTAGAATCATATGAGAATTGGGCCCGACCTATGGTGACTGGTGGAGAAGATCGAGAATTGGGCATGGCCCGGCTGGCACGGGCTGCTCGTGGTGACTGCTGGAGAAGATCAAAAATTGGGGCATGACCTATGTCGGCTAGCACCCCCCTGTGTTGGGCGTTGTAGCCTCCAAGAGATGGGGAACAACCTCACCAAACTAACCATAGCTGTGGCAACTGAACTTCTCTTGGAAAGTGGTTTTTGAACCCCTTTTTAACTCTTTTTTGCGCCCTATCAAGCAAAATAAACAAGAGAAGCTCTTCTAACTAGAAAATATTAAAATGAAGCATGAATAGGTGAAAACATGGA
The DNA here is from genome assembly GCA_038050645.1 of Hedychium gardnerianum. Taxonomy (NCBI): domain Eukaryota; kingdom Viridiplantae; phylum Streptophyta; class Magnoliopsida; order Zingiberales; family Zingiberaceae; genus Hedychium; species Hedychium gardnerianum. The sequence goes on from JBBUKS010319901.1 coordinate 7,168, forward strand.
ATATACGCATCAGAAATGAGATAGAATGTGTGTCAAACTATGATAAAAATCCTATATGAAATGCACACATCAAAATCCCCCATACCAATCATTTGCTTGTTCTCAAGCAAACATCAATGACTAGAACACATATGAAAGATCATATATTAATCTTAATAAGTTCATCTAATCCCATCAAGTAGTATTATCATAAAGAAAAGACATTCAATTAGTTTAACCAAGCCTATAACAAAGTTAAAGTGCACAATGCATAGTTTGCTCCTAGAATTTTCAAGTTCTATCCTAAGTCAAGTCGTCATTCCATTGTGTTCCCAAGGTTTCCTGCATTAGGCACTTACCTGTCATATGCGAGGTTTGTTCCCTCTTCCCAATATAAAGTCTCAAAGGAGTACTCAGTATCAAGAGAAACTTAATAATTATTTTCCCAGTAACCTAACTCGATCTCAAAGGGGTAACATATTAGTTTCCACTCACGATAACTTTTTTTTGTGATGTCTTATTCTTTTATTCTTCCCCCTTTTTTTCTCTAAGTGCTTGCAATGTGCAACACTTGAACAAAGAACCCTTTTCATCTCCTTTTTTTTTCTCTTTTTTTAGATTGAAATTAGATTTTTCCAAATGAGTTGACATGGACTTAGATTATCTAGTAACTGAAATGTTGGGAGGGTCACCTATGGTTATCAAGGTACTAGTCTGACAAGATGAATCATGACTAAGTCATACTAAATTAACTTTTAGAAAACAAACCATAAGTGAAGTAAAATAGTCAAACTATCAAGTAGGCAATTGGTGAATCATCATCAACTCAACAATGCTTTCATGATCTCACTAAAAGATAGGGAGAACATGAATTACCAAAAATAAAAAATAAAGGTGTGTATTCACATGGTTTCATCAGAATTTTCCTTAAAGAACAAGGCTATGCATGCATGCTTCAAGTTGACATAAAAAAGAACACATAAACAAAACAAAATATGTTAAATGAAAACAACTACAAAACTAACAAGCAATGACAAAACATCCCAAAAAGGCACATTGAACAATACTAACAAAAGAAAAATAAACTAACTCTAAAAGTGAGATGCTCCTCCAATAGAATTGATAAATGTGGAGGACGGGAAGGAAATTTAGGAAGGGGAGGCATGTCAAAATTGCTACGAACTCGGGAGCTGAGATTATGATGTCATTAATACAAATGCTCGATCTGAGATGATGTACTATCCTCTGCTCCCTTGTGGTCTTCTTCCCTCTCTCATTGCTACCTTTGATCATACATAAATTGTCTCATCTCATCATGAAATTGCCTTTGATCTCGGATAAAGGCTGCCTCTTCTTGCCTCAGCTTGAAAAATATATTTTAGCCTCATCATAGTGCATCTCTGCCCTCTAAAAATGTCTTGAGAGGCCATCTAGTCCACTGCTTTAGTGTCCCCATTATTGCTCCATATTATGCCTTATAGCAACCAATTTTACATGGATATTATCAAGGCTATAATGAAAATCAAAAAAATCATATATAGAGGGGCCTGCAGGATGCTCAGGATGAAAAAAAGAAGGGTCAGTCAGTTTTATGTTTAAAGTTGGTTACTCATTCCTAAATACCAGTGACTCTTCTCTCTCTATAGGTGACCTCTCTCTATAAGGGTGGACTACTAGTGCATGGGGCATTTCAAAAGGGGGCAAATGTGGCTAACTAGATGGAGAAATTTGTGGGACTCGCTTCAATCTCCAATTTTTTGGGTTAGTGATAGTGGTGTATTCGATATTTGGCAATTTAAAGAGTGCACCTTTCTTCAATATGAAAGAAAATGAATCTCCCTCTCGAATGAACATCCTAAAAGATAAACACACCCCTATATCAATACTTGGACTGCCTTCTATGCTCTCCAACGCATTCAAATCATAATGGAGGATTTCATCTATGCGGGTAATTAACCCACCAACCATTATTGTCCCTTAAGGGGCATTCCCGACCTTATCAAGATGCCTAATAAAATGGGAGCCAAAATCAATGCTCTCTTCATGTGTCATATACCATAAGCATAAAAGTTCATTAAGACTCACAACCCCTTCACCATCTCCTCTTCCAAAAATGCTATTTTTCATTATTCTAGGAGGTAGTAGAATACGAGATTTTGGAGTTGGGAAGATTTTGCCCTTGAGAGATCATACTCACTTGATCCAATCAATTCCCACCAAAAAGTATAGGCTTTAAAATCCTTTGGTATTCTTCTCTCACCCCTAGTAGGATGTCTAAAACAATAATTTAATTATTTTAAAGACCACTCATATTCATCATTAAACAATCGGAAAGTGATCTTCCCTTACTCGGTGTTCTCTCTAGTCAAAATATTAGCTTCTAATGAACTTAGAAATTCAAGAGTTATCCTAGCATAAGTGGGACAACGAATACTCATCAACTTGTCCCAACTCACTCTACTAATTAACTAAGATATATCATCTTTGATCCCTAGGACTTCCACAACATATTCATCTAAATATCTTGTAGGCTTAATCCTACGCTTTACAAAAATATCATAACATGCTTTATGATTTTCATCATGAAAAATGATACCAAAAGGATTGTTATCCTTGTCGCGTGCTTTCTCCTTTCCCTTAGCCTTGGAAGTAGATGCTTCTCCTCTCCTTGTCCTTTTCATATTTGCTTCAAATGATGGAGATCTCTCAAAAGATGGAGGTTTTCCAAAGGTGTGATCACTGGAGAAGAGAGAATATGGAGATTTAGGGCAAGAGGAGGCTTAAATTCATGATTTAGTGGAGGAAGATGAAGGGTTTTGGGGTGTTCTAGGGTCACCATGGGCAGCAACATGGCTAGAGTTTTGTTGGCACGGATGGTTCTTTATAAAGGATTCAGACACGGCCCATGTCGGCTGGCATGGGCACCCCGTGTCGGGTGTTGTGTTGTGCAAATCCCTTGCCATCGGCTGACACGGGGCACCCCATGGCGCATGTTTTGAGTTTTTAATTTTTTTACAAATTTTGGTCACAGCCCGTGTTGTTTGACACGAACCCCCGTGTTGAGCGCTGTGGACTTCAAAATTTTTTGTCATAGCCCATGCCAGTTGGCATGGGAAGTATGTGGTGTACGTTGTATTCTTCTAAAATTTGGATGATTTCGGCCATGGCCCATATCAACTGGCACATGCACCCCGTGGCTAGTGCTCTAGAGCACAGAATTCTTAGCACGACCCATGCTAGTTGGCACGGGCACCCCATGGCAGACTCTGAAACTCCTGGTGGTGACTTGTGATTGTCTAATGGCCTACAAAATGAAATACCTTGATTAAAAACATTCAAAATTAAAGTTTTAATAAAAATAAACTTCAAACAATCTATGAAACGAAAGCTTGGGTTGCCTCCCAAGAAATGTTTGTTTTAGGTCCTTAGCTCGACCCTTTTTCTCAACTCAACTTGGAGCCTTTGCTTTCAGGGGGTTCCTTTCCCCTTCTCCAAGCATTCCAAACTAACAAGGCTCTTCCCTTGCCTGGCTCTTGCTGGAATAATATATTTTTCATGTTTCAAAGGATCATTGTTTGGTTCTGTGTCTAGAGGTCTTTCAAATTGTCCCTCCTTATCAAAATTATTTTTCTCTCCATTGTCATCTTTATGTAAATCAGTGGATAACCTTACGAGGTCAAAATCCAACTTATTCTTCCCCACCAAAAATGAGAATTTATGATTTCTCACATCTATAATTACTCCGGTGGTGGCCAAACATGATCTTCCAAGTATAAGAGGGATTTGGGGATCCTCCTCCATCTCTAAAATAACAAAGTCATTAAGCACAACAATGTTGAAATTTTTTATAGTGACATCTTCTAGGATTCCCAAGGGATATCGACAAGAATGGTAGGACAATTGTAAAGTCATTCTTGTGAGTTTTAGGTCCCCCAATCCTAGCTTCTTGCACAAAATGGCATTAAACTCACGCTAGCACCTAGATCACAGAAAGTTTTATTAATCTTTTTTATCCCCGATGAAGCATGGGATGGAAAAACTTATTTGATCTTTTAGCTTGGGAGGAAGCTCATTTTGAATAATGACACTACACTCCTTAGTGAGTGCAACAGACTAATTTTCTATTTTTCTCTTGTGAGAGATGATTTCTTTCATGAATTTTGCGAATTGTGGCATTTGGTGCAAAGCAACGAGCAATGGCACCTCCACACACTTTTTCTTCATCATCTCTAAATTTTTTCAAAATTTTTCATCTTGCCTTGTCTTTGCTAAACGTTGTAGGAATGGAATTGGTGGTTGATAAGTTCACATTGGAGATTATAGCAAGATATCTTCTTTGTGTTCCTTTGATTTGCTTAATTCCTCCTCAGCCACTATAGACATTTTAGGTGTACCACTTCCTTTGACAAAGTCATCTTCTACATTCTTCATGTCATCATTTGAATCTTTCATTACCTTTCCATTTCTCAACTTTATGGCATTACAATGTTCTACCGGGTTGGTCTCCAATTATCCCAAAAATTTCCCTAGAGTTCTTGCAATTGAGCTTGCCACTTGTGCGACTTGATTTTCCAACATCTTTGTATGACATGTAAGGGAATCAACCGAAGTCTTCAACTCTTTAATCATGATCTCATGGTTAGAGTGTTATTGTCTAAACTTTTCATTAACTTCAAATTGTGTTTCTATGAATTACTCCATCATTTTCTCCATTCTGGACTTTTGTGGTTGTTGAGATTCAAAATTTTGATCTTAACCCCCTTGATTTTGATATGACCCTTGATTAGAGTGATAAGAAAAATTTGGATGATTCCTCCATCCAGGATTATATGTGCTCGAATAAGGGTTATTAGGTCATGAATTGAAATTGTTAACTGCATCTACATGTTCCACCAGACCAGCTTACATGGTTGTTAAAATTGAGTAATTTTCTCCAATGTGTCTTGAAATTCCACAGATCTCACAAAACAAATTAACAACATTTACCATGCTTATATTTAATGAATCTAACCACTTGCTCATAGCATCTAATCATGCATCCATATAGTCCACAGAATTTACAAAGTACATCCTTGGAGTTTTCACAGGAACACTTCTCTCGGTAGCCCACTAATGATGATTGAAAGCTACACTTTCTATAATATCTTCGGCTTCTTCTATTATCTTGTTCATAATAGCTCCCCCAGTAGTCAAGTCAAGTGAAACTTTAGCGGCATAATAAATCTCGTTATAGAAAGTGTGTATGATCAGCCATCTTTCAATCCCATGTTGAGGGCATTGCTGCAATAAACTCTTGTATTAAACCCTTGCCTCGAATAATGACTCCCCATCCTTTTGCATGAAATTCGTGATAAGGTGCCACATGTGAGCAGTTTTACTAGGTGTGTAGAATTTGCTCAGAAACTTCAATTCACATTGATCCCATGTTGCAATACTCTCAAGAGGAAGTGATGAAAGCCAAATCTTAGCTTTGTCCTTTAGTGAAAATGAGAATAACATGAGTCTTATAGATTTAGAAGAGGCCCCATTTTGCTTAAATGTTGCACAAATTTTCAAAAAATTTGCCAAATGCATATTTGGGTCTTCCATGGGTGTTCCACTAAATTGGCACTACTGAACCATACGTATCAAAGATGGCTTCAGCTCAAAGTTGTTTACCTCAATTGTAGGTCTCAATACTAGATCTCGATCCTATCAAAGTTGGGGTTGCATAATCTCCAAGTGGTCGGTTGTTATTTGTTATAACAAGGTTTGAGAGTGTCTGATTTTGATCCATTATTCTTTGCTCATTTAGTCTTCGATGGAAAGTACGATCAATCTCTTCGTTAAATGGTAATAAATCCCCTAACCTTGTGAACCTTTGCATGAACTGAATTGACGTTCCTAAAAAAAGAAAAAGAAACAATGCTAAGAAATGTGAAAATAAATGCAAATGCAAAACTATGAAGAAAATTAGTCTATCCAATCAATTTGCAATTCACTAATATTAATCAAAATCACTTCCCGACAAAGGCGCCAAAAACTTGATGTGTGCAAATTACAAGTGCACAGTATATCGTCAAGTAATAAAAGATCGAATCTATAGAAAATGGTGGTTAAGTACTAGTATACTAAACAAATTTTGATTGTCTAAACTAATCGTGGGTTGGAGTGGTGAATGAGTAGAAAACTAGAGGGAGAAATCAGAGAATTCTATGAAGAGAAAGACAATTGAGCTAGATGAGAGAAAGGAAGGAAGAGTGATCAGAGAGAAATCGATGGGAAAAAATGATTTTAGGATTTCAGTTTCATTCGAATAATTGGAAATACTTAATCTATGTTTGATTTCCTATTCTTAATGTTGCTTATGTAGGTAGATTATCCTATGATATTCAATGTGAACTTTTGAAACTATACTAAAAAATTCGTGCCAATTACCATCTACTTTTAGAGCCATAGAGATGAGGGGTTGATTTCCTAAGAAGATACCTATCACATGATCCCATTATTGGTGCTGGAAGCATTAGCTAATCGAACCTATGTTTTGATATATGACAAAGGTTCAAAGTTAAGGTTTATTGTTATCTAATGAATTTGACTAAGTCGGCAGGAAGCTCAAATAGAAAGTCTTAAGGGAACTTAGGCAAGTCCTAGTTGAGGCTAGGTAATGAAGTTGGACTGGGCAAGAAGTCCTGATCAAAGAGATTGGGCAACGAAGTCACGGTATGTGGGATTGGGCAAAAAGTCCTAATCAGGGAGATTGGGCAATGAAGTTCTGGTCCAAGGGATTGGGCAGAAGTCTTGGCAGATCAAGGACACAGGCATAAGTCCTAAGGGTTGAAGACACTAGGAGGAATGCCCTGGGGTTTAGGACACCAGGCAGAAGTCTAGGCGGGTCAAGGATCAGACGTCTAGTAGGAAGTCCTGGAGGTCAAGATCGGATGTTGAGCGAAAGTCCAAACAGTCTGGAGGTCTAGATGTTTGGCAATAGGTAAACTCTCCTGAGATGAGTAGGTGAGGATACATTCCCCGTTAAGGGAACATTAGGCATTAGTTGGACTTAGAGTTTCATAGAGAACCCAAAAGTCAGAATCAGACAATTCCGAGACTGTCAACCTTACAAATTGCATTCATATTATATCTTATATATGCTAACTCTATAATTTAGAAGCTAAAGACTAGAAACTGCTAATCTAGGTGCCTGGAAGGAATCCAGGCACCTCAAGCCGAACCAGGCACCCCAATTATCTCGACACACAACAGGGTAAGGTGGTAGCCATCGGTTGGTTGGCACACGTCAACATCCAGATGCCTCAAAGGGATTGAGGCGCCTAGGATGAGATAAGGTTGACCTGGGTCACGCTGCAATCTGAAATCGATACATCAGCGATCCAGGCGCCTCAAAGGGATTGAGGCACCTTGAAGAGGATAAGCTGCGATGAATTCGGATCAGGATCAGATTTAGTCCAATAGAGGTGCCTCAATGGTAATGGAGGCGCCTGGATGAACCTATAAAATAAGGGTTTGACCAGTACCTTGGGAATAACTAACTGGAAAATTTTCATACTTATGTCCAACTCTGAAACCCGCTCTATAACGCCAAAACGCTTCTCTGACAACCGACGCTCAAGCTTACTTCATTTCTTCAAGTTGTCGATATATTTATTTTTATATGCACTTTGTATTCAATATCTTTGTATTCGCTGAGCTTATAGTGTATTTTCCATCGAAAGCACTCATACGGGTGCGGGCCTTGGACTAGCCATCGCCGGGCGGTGAATCAAGTAAAAAGAATGTCTTAGTATTGTTTCTTATTAATTCCGCTGCATATTCGAGATTCTGAAAAACATGAAAAAGCGACCTGCGCTATTCACCCCCCCCCCCCTCCAGCGCTCTTTTCAATCCTACACCCACACCCCAAAGTTACCTTCTCTTACTGTGTGGCAACAAATTGGAATTGATCCATTAAGATCAATGATAGTCTATTGCTCCTCATGGCATACCAATCTACTTTCATAGTCGACTCTCTATGTTTTTGGGTTCTAAGGGTCGGAGTATTGGGTTTTCCTTTCGATTCCTCACCAAAATCCTCGTGGGATACAAATCATATTCTTTTGACGTCAAGATTATGTTCAATCAGTAGATCCGGACCAAAAACTCACACATCATTGAACAAGAAACATGCAAACTCTATATATTCAATGAAATAGTGTCTACATATCAAAAGGCCTAATCCCTAATTCTAAAATCAAGAGTCTACTCCATTAATTCAGAGTTACAACAAGAGATCATCATGGAAACAAGTCACACTCAAGATAATTCAGAAATTATGAAGAAAAACTTAGTCTCTATGTAATGGATCATCTCTGGTTGCTCTTCAATCTGAAATCTGGGCGTTGAGGTGTTGAAAATCCCTTCAATCCACTCTTCAAAGTCTTCTTGGGGCCCTTGGATGACACCCAATCGATATCCCCTCCTTTAGATCTGAAATTGACTTTTATATCTGAGTTCTAGATGCCCGACATGGGTCGTGCTCGCTGGCACGACCCCCCTCATGTCGGGGGCTATCGCTACTAGTGAGTGAAAACACGTTCCGTGCCGGCTAGCACGACCTACTAGTGACGAGTGCTGAAGAAGACAAGAATCTGGCACAACTCGTTTCGATTGGCACAAGAAATCTGTGTTGAACACTGGAATCATCTGAGAATTGGGCACAACAAGTGGTGATTGCTGGAGAAGACCGAACATTGGGCACAGTTCGTGCTGGCTAGCACGAGGTGCCCGTGGTGACTACTAGAGAAAACCAAAAATTGGGCATGGTCTATTCCGGCTAGCAAGACCCCCCCCCCTCCCGTGTCAAGTGTTGTAGACTCCTGAAGATGGGGCATGACCTCACCAAACTGACCACAGCCATGGCAATTGAACTTCTCTTGGAAAGTGGTTTTCGAACCCTATTTTAACTCCTCTTCGATCCCTATCAAGGAAAATAAACAAGAGCAGCTCTCCGAACTAAAAAAGTATCAAAATGAAGTATGAATAGGTGAAAACATGAAATATACGCACAAGTAATGGGATAAAATATACGTCAAACTATGATAAAAATCCTATATGAAATGCACACATTCATAATTAATGGTTAAATATGAATGTCCAAAATAACCGAAAACCTATTGGGTCACATGCACTATGAGTATATCCGAAAGACATAAAATAAGTTTGAGAATAGGATTCTCAAGTAGAGAGAGATTTGGTCTGGTGGGACTAGACAATGGGAAAATATGGAAAGATTTGCTGAACCGGAAGAATTGATGAGCCACGCCTTTTGTAGATTGGTTGGATCTAATTTTGAATCAAGTTAGTTTGTTATTTGAACCAAGCATATTGCAAGCGGATCAGGTTGGCTTATTGGGTACAGGTTTGAACTTACTTATCAAACCCGAATGGAGATGTATAAAAACCTCTTCATGGGAGAAAAATAACACAATTCAATCAAAAGGGTTTTTTATTTTGGTGTTTTGTTTTTCTCTCCTCTTGCTTGTTGTTGTTGTTGCCCAACCAAGAACCACCACCCCCTTTGGCATTGCTTGCTTCATCTTCCTCAACCCACCTTATGTCACTGGCCAAAAGGTTTGGTTAGACCTTCCATGTGCCACCGGTTTCCTCCGTGTGCCGCCGGCCAATCTCCAAGACCAGCCGACCAAAAGGTTTGGACGGATCCTCCTTGTTCCGCCAACTTTTCCTTGTGCCATCGACTCCTCTCTTCTCGTGTGTCATCTCCTTGATTTGGCTAGTACCAAACAGAGAGGCAACTTATGTCTTGCAAAGTCATCTCGACGTTGATACTAATAGAGGTAAGTCTTATGAGGCTTGCTAGTTTATGCCTTTTCCTCTAAACGTCATTAGACAAGTACATATTTAAACAATCTCTAGATCTACGTTTATGTCTAGCATATGTATGGTCTTGTCATTTTGGGATGAGCATACATTTTTATGAAATTATTTCACGTTCGCTGCGTGTGCTTTATCGAAAACATATGCTTTTGTATGTAAAATTCCCCAACATATCAAAGATATTAAATGTCTTGAAATAACACTTAGGGGAAAAATGCAGAACAATATTTACTCAATTAATTTACCAAGCACCTCACTTAAGTGTCTACTGACACAGCAAGAAGAAAGATGGTTGTGGCACAAAAGACTATGTCATAATCTGTAATGCTTGTTAATAAAAAAAAACAAACCAAGTTATCTCACAAATTAATTAGCCTAAATTGAACTAATTCAACACTTGAACTTTTATATTTAGATTTGTTCGATTCACAAGGAGCTAAGTCACTAAGGGGAAACCAATACTACTTAGTAATAATTGATGTCTACTCAAGCTTCACTTGGGTAAAATTCTTAAAACATAAAGATGAAATATTTGAACAATTTAATAACTTATGTAAATTAATAGAAAATGAAAAAGATATGAGTAGATAATATATACTTTTATGCATTGTTTGATGCACATCTTCTTGTATTTATAGATTATGATATATATTATCACACCATATTTCATCATATTGTCATGTTTTTCACTCCACTTCATTCGGATATATGCTCTTTCTTTGTTTTCATTGACAGGACACGTTTTGGAGCAAAATAGATAGAAGAACAGAAAATAGAGCAACTAGTAGCTAGGCCATGGTTGTGCCATGAGGCACGGACGTGCCTCAACTCCAATAAGATCTCAAGCCATGGCCGTGTGAGTCTCCTGGGAGCCCTTAGATTGGGGTTGTTCCAAAAAGGCACGACTGTACCTTGCCTCCAGTGTCTCATCAGATAGGGGTCGTACCTCATAGGCATGTCCATGCCTCCAGATACATAAAAATCCTGGCCCTAGCCATGCCTACCAGGCATGACCATGTGCCCTAGAGGTAGGGCCCATGCCCTAATACTATAAAGGGGATTTTTTGCCCCTCTTTGAAGAAATCTTTGGTTTTGGGTTCAACCCCTCTCCCTAGAGCTTCCATTTCCTCCTCTTAGATGATTCGTCCACCTTCGGAGCAAGGGAACACCTCCAATAACGCCGGACTTCATGGATAAACATTCTCTTCTCTTTATTTTCATGTATTGAGTTGTAGTTTGCTATTTTCTTCATCTCTTGATTTTATTCCCTTTTAATGGAGTAGATTCACCAATTTCTAGGATGTAGGGAGTAATTATGATGTGTGATTGATGTATGAACTATGTATAAGCTTATTTTCTTGTTTAATGAAATGTTTATGACTTGTTCTATGTGTATTGTGTCTACTATATGTTTGACGAAATGTTGTGTGAAGAATGCATGCAAAGTAAGGGATTTGCCTCTATGTTGAGGTTGCTTCTGGGCTAGATAACTGGGGGATCCTTAATGACAAAGGATACCTATTCAACCGAAATTACTATATCCTTAGTGACAAAGGGTATCGATTATTAACCACTTCACGAGTTAATGACCTTAAAATAGAGACTATTCCTTTGCTAGGATAGCTAACTAGAGCTTACTGGTGTAAACACTCTGGTGTAACTTTTAATTCTCATTAGGAAGTAATTGAAATAACTCTAGCAATTGTATGATCGGAGGGCTCTTAGTGACAGAGGGTATCTCTTTAATAAGACTTTCTAGAGTTTGTCCTTTACTTAATAACGTCAGAATTATTGTAGCTCACCGATAATTTGGTTAGAATCGCTATAAGATTATAAACATGGAGGGTAAGGAAGTGAATATGCATTAAGGACATTAACTAGCATCATAATGAAACTAAAATCCTATAATCCATCTCCCTAAGCTCACCACCTCTTAAGACTCTCTCTCTTCCACTTTCTCTTTCTCTCTCTTTCTCGCTCTCTCTCTTAAGCTCTTGCTCACAAGCTCTCTAGTTCTCAAACACTCAACTAAACTTTGATTGTCTAAATAACTTCCTTTGCGAACTCAACTAGTGCTTAATCAACAGTCCATGTGGGATCGATAATCTTTTATATTGCTTACGACGTAACCATACACTTGCGGGAGTATAACAAGTTTTTAGCGTCATTACTGAGGACTATTTCGATTAACATTAGTTGACTAGCAATTTAGCTACTCTAAACACTTTTCTTTTTGTTAATAAAATCTACATTTTATTTGTTTGTCTATAGTTTTGTTTTGTTTTCAATATTCTTAACCCAAAAATACTATATTTTTATTCTCATACACATAGACGAAAAATACTGTAATTTGCTTACTTATAGATACATAATCCAAAAATATTGCATTTCTTTTTCTTGCTATTTAAATTTTGCATTCTTGTTTTTCTAATAATCCTATTTTGTAGGTGATTGTATTTGTTTCCAAAAACCTATTTTTTTCTTTTAAGATATAAAGCGAACTGACATGGCAAATAGGCCTTTAAGAGATTTTTCATACCTATATCTACAAGACTATTGGATCCCAATGTACCTCAACGGATTGATGTCGCTAACTTCCAAACCCATATTTAATTTCTATGATACAAGCTCACAAATTTGGAGGAGAAAATTCTAAAAATCCATACTTTCACCTTAAGGTATTTCAAGAATATTGTAGTACGGTGAAGTGTGAAGGGGTCTCAGAGAATGCTATTCAGTTGTTGGCATTTCCATTTAGCCTCAAGGACAAAGCAAATACTTGGTTGAATTCTCTTCATCCACGAAGCAGAACAAGTTGGGAACAATTGGAGCAACGCTTTCTGAATTACTTTTTCCCACCAAGCAAAACAACATTTATAAGAAATCAAGAAATGAATTTTGCACAAACATAAGAAGAGTCACTATTCAAAGCATTGGAGAGATTTAAAGGATTATTGAAGCAATGTCCTCATCATGGGTTGGAGAAATGACTGACTATCCATTTATTCTATAAGGGGATTTCATTTTTGGTTAAGACATTATTGGATTCTACCGCAGGAGGTTCATTGATGAACAAAACTTTGAGCAAAGGATATGACTTAATTGATTAAGTGACGCAGAACCTCAAACAATGGTCAAATCAAGATTGGATGGAATCTTCCCTAACATTCTCATAAGTGCAAGCCATGAATTCAGATGTGAAAGAAGAACAATAACTCTTGCAACCACTCAAGAGTCTTGAAAATCATATAGAAGATATAATCAACCCAAATGAGAGGTTTAGATAGTTAGAAGTCAAGTCAGATAAGTTGAGTTTGTTGGGTTTTATCGAGCCGCAAAACCGCTTTTGCGTGCGGAAACCTCGAACCCCATGACAAGAAGATCCGTGCGAA
>JBBUKS010320009.1:0-20405 GCA_038050645.1 Hedychium gardnerianum
GTCTTGCAAAATCAGCATCAACGTGGTCATGAGTTCTCATCAGAAAATCTGATGCTGATTTTCGAAGATCAGCACCAACGTGGTGTTGGTTTTACAAGACCAACATCACTGTGTACAAAAATATTAAAATCGTTTAGATCAATGATGGAAAGGTCTAAAAATAGTAAATGATGGCATATTTGGACTCCTGTGAGTCATGTGAACCCACAAGACTTGAAATGAGTTTGATCTGAGTTCTCTAAGTCCATTAATGGGTTTTGATCGAAACTCATTAATGGACCTAGGATACTTAGATTTCTGAAATTTGGTATGGGAAGGAAGGGGTGAGTGTTTAGAATATATATGACCTCCAACTATGGTTCTGAGACTCCCACAAGAAGCTATGACTGCGTGCCAACTAGCACATACCTTGGTATTAGTTTAGGAAGACCAGCACCAACGTGGTCATGGGTTCTCATCAGAAAGTTTGGTGCTGATTTTTGAAGATCAACACTAACATGGTGCTGATTTTGCAAGACCAGCACAACTGTGTACAAAAATATTAAAATCGTTCGGATCAATGATGAGTATGTCTAAAAATAATAAATGAGGGTATATTTGGACTCCCGTGAACCATGTGGACCCACATGACTTAGAATGAGTCTGATCTGAGCTCTCTAGGTCCATCAATGGATTTTGACCGAAATCTATTAATGGACTTAGGAGGCTTAGATTTTCGAATTTTTGGCATGGAATGAAAGGGGTGAGTGTCTAAAATATATATATGATCTCAAACTATGGTTCTGAGACTCACATAAGAAGCTATAGTCACGTGCCAACTGGCACAGAACTTGGTGCTGGTCTTGTAAAACCAGCATCACATTGGTGTTGGTCTAGCAAAACCAACAACAACGTGGCCTCTTAGGTTCTTCAAACTCAATAGTTTGTTTTAATTGCTAGCAAGAATTTTATAAATGATAACATCAATAGTTTCTATCCAATAGTATTCTTTCACTGTCAATATTGTTATAATTCATATATAAAACTGAGTTTTATAAAAAATTGCAAACATTTGTTATAAATATGACAAATATAAAATATCAAACAAGAGTTAAAAATTTTAGTTTTATAAATTTCAATTCACATGAAGAAAATTATTTACACCAAGGCCAAACAAGCCAAATATAATGTCTCACACACTTGCAGATTAAAGAAGTACTCTCCATTCTAATACTAAGGGAACTTTAACTTGGCTGGGGTATGAAGCATATCCAGTCCTCGTAAATAAACCTATGTGTGATGCAAATTATTGTAAACAAATTGCAATAACTTAATGCATGATTTATACAAAAAATCAAGCAACAGTACATATGGGAGCACAATCAGTATATCAGTTACTGGACAGTTATAAATCGAGCAACAATTTTTTTGCTTGATTCTTGAAGCTCACTACAATCAGAATCTCATCCAAAATGTAGTATGCCTATAAATTTCTTTGTTCAGGCAATAAAGGGAATCATTCTACAGAGCTCCATGTGATTTACAAAATTATGATGATAATAATAATAACGATACAAAATTCCAAAAATAATATTACTTTGTAATATAAGATACGTTGGTGTTATTTTTTTAAAAAAAGAGCATCAACGTTGATGTTGTTTTTAAAAAATCAATACCAACGTAGTGCTGTTTTGAACAAAATAACACCACATTGGTGCAATAATTTGAATCACGATTAATTAGAGATAAATTATATAATTTTTATAAATATATAAATTAAATGTATTGAGACTAATTGATTCAAATTTAATTATCTTTCTATCTTATTGCTCATGTAAACTAACTCTATTAAATCCACTAGCTTAATCGATCCAACGTAATCAACCAAAATAGATCAATATAACTAACTCTAATAAAATAATTGAATCAATCAGAGTAATCCACATTCGATAAAGTTGAATGACCCATTTAGACCAAGTGCATTGTAGAAAGTAAAAGCTCAATAAATCCAAAGCAACAAAAAATCTTTAACCATTGAATAACAAGCATACACATAAAATTTAAAATTACAGCATCTATGTCATTTTATCAACGAACTACAAAATTAATAAACTAAAAAATGAATCATGATACATAGTGAAAAATCAACTACAACGTTGGTGTTGTTTGGAAAAAACCAGCACCAACGTTCCATTCATCTCAGAATCATATGAATTTTCAGCACTTGAACTTTCCCACTATCAGATACATCTTATGTGATAGAGTATAATCAATCAAGAAAATTAATAAAGATTCAACTATACCATTTTCATCTACATGATCGAAATTTAATAGAAATATTGAAATTCAACTTTAAAGTAGTGTACAGGGGAATAAAACTTATAGCAGAATTTAAAAGTATTGAAGTTAAACTTTAAATTATGTTACAGAGGAATAAAACTTATAGCAGAAATAAAAGGATTGAAGTTCAACTATAAATTATATATATTACAGAGGAATAAAACTTATAATAGAAATAGAAGGATTATCAAATTTTGCAGCTACATATGTTTAAGGGAGCGGCAGCAGCGAGGAAGGGAACAAGCGGCAACAGCGAGGGATCCCCGAAGAGATGACGTGGGAATGAGCGACGATAACCAGGGATGCAGGGAGAGGCGGCGACAGCGAGGGATTCCCCGAGAGATGGCGTGGGAACGAGCGACCGCAGCCAGGGATATAAGGAGAGGCGGCGGCGGCCGACGATGGATTTAAGGTTTAGGGAACCAGGGAAAAGAGAGGCGACGAGATTTAAAATTTTTTGGAAAAACAATATGAAGATTCGAAGCCAAAAAAAAAGCCTGCGTGAAGGAAGAGAGAAGAAAGAAACGGATTAAAAAAAAAAATTTAGCTACGTCAGGTGCCCACGTAGGCTGTTACTCACGGTCGCCCATATAAGGGTGTACAGGATATCAAAATTGTATATATATTAAATTAATAGGATACTTTAATTGGACTTTAATTAAATCTATTTAAATTATCTCAATCATATCTAGAAGTTGATTAAAATGATTAATCTAAAGTTTTGATTAAATCCTAAGTTCAAAAAGGAAAACCTATCTCGGTTCGGTTCGGTGTTTCAACTTCAGCATCAGACACGTCGTCGGACCATGGGCGACACGTCTGGACCCGCGGCGACGAGTCTAGACCAGTCGTCAGGGACCGACAAAGAGTCCAAACCCGTCGCGTGAGTATGGACAGGTCATCCGAGCCCGACAACAGGCCCGAAAGCGTCTCTCGAGCTTGACGACAAGCTCGGATGCGTCGCCCGGGTCCGGTGACAGGCTGGATGCATCGCTCGAGTCCAGCGATAGGCCCGGACACATCTCCCGGTTCCAACGATGGGCCCGTACGCATCGTCCGGGTCCGACAATGGGCTAGGGCACTTCGCTTGGGTCCAGTGACGCATCGCGTGAAGCGTCCAAAGTAGAAATGTCGAAAGTGAGAGATTTTTTTATTTGTGTCATGCTAGATCCGAAATATATAAAAGTCTAACCTAACGACGGCAGCAGGCAATGGCAGCAACAGCGACGGTGGCCGCAGCGACAGCTGCAACGGCGACGATGGCGATAACAGCGACAGCGGCAACGATGGCAGCGCAACAATTCAAGGCAATGTCGACAGCAGTAGTTTGAGGCGGAAGGAGGTGGAAGAAGGTTGGTTGTTTTGAAATCACTAACTCACAGGTTTTTTAACCTAAGTAGACTTTGACCGTCATTTAAATCATCACCTTTCATAAATGCGGAGCGGTTGAAGTTCCTCTCCTGCCTAAGCGGCTGCCTCAACCATCATTTACAACATTGAGTAAGTGCAAGTCCTTCTTTATATATATTTTTTATAAATTTATAATTTTTAAATATTTTTAAAAATAATAATAATCTTGAATGATGACTAATCGTGAATCGACGATTTCAAATTCTGGTCGTATTGTGATGGACGATTTTAATCAAGGATCGACCTGCTAGAACCGTCGAACCATCAGTTTCAAACTATCGGTTCTGAATCATCAATTCCGAATCGTCGATTTCGAATCGTAAAATTATCAATTTCGAACCGTCAATTTTAAATCATGATCGAATTAAAAAAAAAAAGGCTTCGAGAACAAATTTAACTCATTTAATAGAAGAAAGTACGATTTCGAAGGCCATCAATCCCTCAATCTAAGACCGAAAACACTGCCTACAAAAAGTTCGCCTCTCTTCAGTAGACAAATATAAGCTTTGTTTGGTTGCCTATGGTTTTTCATTTTCAAAAAGATTTATTTTACAAAATATAAAATATTTATTTAACAATTTTTTTGACTTTTTTACCACTACCAGAAAGAATTTGTGCAAAACAAGAATATCAATTACATTTTTTTTCTTTTTTAAATTTAAAAATTTGTTTTATGAAAAGTAGAAATTGAAGATAAATAGTTCTTGTTGCGTTGTGTAAATGTGAGATGGGTTGACAAGGCTCCTGACAACAGGAAATAATTCACCATGAGTAAATTTGTGGCAGAAAATTGGGTACATTCTAATAATTTTAACCAAAATTACTATGCCAGATGTATATATTTTTTAAACCGATAGAGGGAAATGAAAAAGAAATTTAAAATAAGGTAGTTTCGTTAATATTTTTTTTAACATGAACATAATGTTGGGATGACTTTTTTTATGATAATTTAAAAAGATTTTTTTTCCAAAAAAAATCGATTTTGTCACATATAATTATTATTTTATTTTTTTTATATATCACCGGTAATTCGAATATCATAAAAAATAATCCGAATCTAAAACAATACTAATAATTAATTAAATAATTTTTCATCAATTATCAAAATAAATCAAAAAATATTAATAAAAATCTATCCAAATAATCAATATTCATAAACTCACTCCTCATTAAAACAAAATTTTCTTACCTTATGTCATAATTAAAATTCAAACTTTAAATTTTTTAATCATTAAAAAAAAATCTTACACTATATTATAATTAAAATTAAAATTTTAAATTTTTTAATTATTTATCGAAGGATTTAATCATACACCACAAATCAATGGTTAAATATCTACATAATTTTCATGCAATTTAGTTGAGACACTGTACAAAATAATAAAAAGATATGTTGCATGCCCCAGCAAACGTTGGTATTTCAAGACACAGGTTCTTACATTTTGAACACTGTAATATGAGAAAACAAAATAAACAAACTAAACAGATTATAATGTTACATGGTTTGTGTAGAACAAATGTTACACAAAACAAACAAACTAAACAGATTATAATGTTACATGGTTTGTGTAGAACAAATGTTACATCTCAGGCGAAAACTTCAAACAAAATAGAAGAAACGCTATCAAGGAGAGTATTTACAGTCCCAAGATAAAAGCAAATGTGAACCAAAAGGAAGATGTCATGATCTATCATTGTAAACTAAGATTTCCATAGCACCCAAGGTTCTCCTATCATCTAAGCTTTTCGTTTGATTTACTATAGGAAGTTAAGATTCACTAAATTTTTAACGGTTTCCTAGTTGACTGCAATATCTGGTCAACGTGGAGCCACAGGCACAGCTTGCCGCCTCCGACGTTCTCGGAGGTAGAGTACAGTGAGGAGACAAGCAAAAAGAGTTAATATCGTTGCATTTCCTTCATCCATTAGAACCTCATCCACCCATACTTCTATTTTCGGGTACAACTGAGGGAGTGAATCAATCGCCTTAACCTGAAACATTGGAATAAGCCATCAATCATAAGGAAGAGAGTTACCATCAACAGAAAAAGAACAGCAAAGATGATGAAGGCAGATCAAATGCATGCAATATCCTCTTTAGATACTGGCAAAATAGATTCTTGTCAGTCGATAGCTTTCTTAACTGTTTGATTCCAAATTGAGATTCATAAAAGTTTGTTCCAACCTACCAAAGGTTGATTATACACAATTTTCAATATATGAACCTGGAAGTATTTTTAAGTCTACTTGTCGTGAAATAAAATAACAGGTGGTAGATTCAAGTGACCCATATTTCACTCTGGGAAGAATTCAAATACAAGTGCAGGTGTTCATGCCTGTGTCAAAGGCATAAGAACATTCGATGATATACAAATTATCTATTCTGCTGCAATCTAATCATGCCACTAAAACAACATGAGCAAATGTGGGACTAAGTAGTCAAATGTGATTCACTTTTTCTCGTCAATAAATTATGAAATAGAATTAATATTTTACTTTAACCCTTCCAAAATTCTGACTACAGATTCAGAATGCCTAGTCATTGAGCAAAAGAAAAAGCCTAAGTGACAATCAAAATCAGAAGTCTGTTGTCTTTCAGCGAATAAATTTAAATATAGAAGGAAATCTTCATAGAGGAACAATTAGGCAACCTAGAAGCAATATATCTATGCGATCACTTCAGGGATAGATTGTTGATTAAGAGAATAGAGGAATCTCACCATGATACTATCAGCATAATTCTTCCTCATCCACAAGCTCATTAGTGCCAATTTAACAGGTATCTTTGCATCTGCATCACTGTCAAGGGCTTGATCATAGTACCTTTTAGCTAGATGAAGATCAAGTGGAAGTCCCTGACCATGTTCATGCATGTAGCCCAGATTGAACATGGCTTGCGCATTGGCTTGCGATCTAGCATGCATGTATGCTTCAGCAGCACGTTCATAGTCTCTCTCTGTTCCCTGAAAAAAAAAATTGAACATCAAGGAATGAGAAAAATTGGTTTTTCATGGTCAAATTCAGTTACACCAAACAAACAAATGCAAGTTTTTGTCGTAATTGATTTGATATATGAAATACATGGAATAGAAAACGAATGTCACATTATAGAAAATATCTTTATCATATGAAAGGATGGATAATGAACATGAGAAATAGTGATCTGTAGTCTGAGGCTAAAAACCATGACAGGTATGTGGAAAAACAAAAAAGTGACAAGTAGAGAAAATCAGGCAAAAATCTGGCTCTCTAACAAGCCTATTTAGATAAAAAATACAAATCATAAATGACTCAATATCAAAATGGACCATCAAATTCAATAATTCAAATTTGTCCAGTGTTCCATTGTGAATATTGCATGTGCCTAATTGTGCAAAGAAATATCATCCAACAAAGATGGGAAATAAATGATACGAGAGCCAATAGATGATAAACAATATAGACCTAGTGAATCAGTCACTGAATTGACGATAACAAAACCAAGTCCATGTCATAATAGCACGACCAATTTACATATATAAATATTCTTATTTGACTTACTAAAGAATCTAATTTATCAATCGATATATAGCATTGGTTACAAATTTAAGCCTACTACAATCCCTCATTTTCTCAACTCACGTCCTCTTTAATCTTCTCATTAATCTCTCTATATTTATTATTTTATTATTTATTTTATAATAATTTTACCTTCTTAATCCTTCATAAATTCCTCACGGAACTATCAATGTCGTAAGTATACCACCAACAATGCAGCTCTTAGCCTGAAGAAAAGGTTCCAATTCTATACTTTTACTAATGTATTAATTTAATTAACAAATATTTTTTTCATCATATAGATAATTAATAATTTTAAATTTTTCATATGAGGATATAATAAAAGATTATGGTGCTAGTTTTGGACAGTCTGTACCTTCTAACTCTAAGGCTGGAAATGTTGTCACGAAACGTTGTCACCATAATCTCTACCTAGTGCATGAGTTTACCCCCATGTTACTACTCAAATTGGCATTGGGGTAGGACTCATGCAATTACAATTATCAACAAGACTAATACAAACCTTCCTCCCATCATCGTATCAAAGAAGTGGTGACAAGCGCCAAATGTCGAAGCCGAGCTTTAGAGCACTCACATAGAAGAGGCATAGAGTGTTTTTCATTTAATGTTAAATGCAGTCATAAGCATTATAGCCAAGTATGTGACCATTTCAACATCATGGAACTCGCCATCTCCCATGACGCTATCCTTTGTTGGTGGTAAGCATGCAAATTTTGTACATTCAAATGAGGAAGAAAGAAAATGTTTCAAAATTTACTACAAAGTTTGAGTCACCATTTTTATTGGCTAACTCAAAAGACTTCGAATATTTTATGAAAGCAAAATGCACAATGCATTCTGACACAATAAAATATTTAATACGACACAAGAAAATTTAATTAATATTTTTGCTAATGTTTAGAGTAGTAGTCGTAATTCACAATCACGTTAGATAGACAATTAGCTTTTCTAGAAACGAATAATTAATTTTAGAGGTTTTGAATTTCCAAGTACTTGCCATGCTATTTTTATCCATCTTTTTTATATTTCTCATTTTTATGGCATGAATGACAAAAAAAATTCACTCACATTTGATAAGACAAGAAATAATGATTCCATAGTAATTAGTTTAAAACAAAATTTTAATGCTATCATGCTAAGTAGATTTTCCACATTCCTTGTGTTTACAACATCTTGTACCTTTATATACAAGACAAACTCAAAATAATATACAAAAAGTTGCACAAATTAGGGATACAAGTTGATTTGTTCAATCATCAATCACTCACTGGGAGTCGACTTCGGATTTTAAAATGTTATCTAGATATATACATATTATATATAAAAATACTGATATATATTAAATATAAGAAAATACCTAAATAAATCTTATCATTTAAGAACACTTTAACAATCTATATAGATTATGGGTTTAGTGCTAACCCATTAGAAGATAATGCTTGTTATATAATAAGAATGCATGTAGCTTTTTAAAAGAAATATTTTTGCATGGACAATTTTTTTATTGCATATAGTTCAAACTTCACATCTAATAAAAATGATTAACCAGGTCAGACCGGTCCGGCCCACGGAAGTTTCCCACCGGCCGCTAGAATAAATCGGGAAGCGGAGGCCCATCCAAATAGCCAACATTCTTAGGCCCGCTTATCACTAGAGGAAAAATTCTCTGCAGTGCGCCACAGCTGAAATTGGAACCATCCCTTGGTTATCCATTGGAGGACCTAACCATTGCCCTGGAGATATTTTCATGTTTTATGCAATATTAGTGATTTATTTTAAAAAAAATTATATAGTAATTGTTTCATGAAATTATTGAAGTTGTGAAAAAAAATATTTAAAAATATTATTTTAATGTTCTTGATATTATTTTTTATAGGGATAATTTAGACCTTAAAATTGAATATTATGTAAGTTCTACATATTACTAGAAAATCCACTACAAAATATTAAAAATTAGAAATATATTAAATAGAATGTATTTAATTTACAACACAAGGTATGATCACCAACTAGCCGCACAAGCTCATATATCATTTTCTCACAAAAGTCAAGGCATAATGTGTGCATTCCATAAGAGTTTTTTAGTCATGCTAGTGCTAGTATTCTCGTCTGAGTCAATTAAATGTAACATACTAACATAAATAAACTTAATTTCTATATATTTTTTTTCATATAGTTAAAATTATCATCATTCAAATGTATGTATTAGAATGGTAGAAAAAATATACATATATGCACCCTATCTTACCCGCCATCATTCGTGATGTACTAATTCATTCCTTTATCTATGTTATTATCCAAGTTGCATTTTAGTACATGATCCTGAATAATAAGAGAAAAAACCGTCGATGTTAGTCCCAAGCTCGGATGAAAAAAGGTTGAGTATTGCGTTAGGTTGTCAGTCAGTGCCAAATACACAAATATTCTATGAATTGATTCATCAAACTATTGAGCTTGCTAGGTTGTTATCTAGAAGGAACGCATTATAGGGTCCAACTGTAACGTTTCAACAAAGACTGTTATATCTTCATGAGAACTTGATATAGTAGTAAATATACAAGAATTCTCACACCATAAATTGGATAAGAACATTATAAAAATACTGATTGTCTTAGATTTAGAACATGGAACATAAAAACACTCATGGATAAAGTAATGGAGGTAGTAGATACGATAATTAGGAGAAGAATAATATTTTGTATTTACAAGAGATAAAATGGGTAGGAGAGAAGACAAAAATGTTAGAGAACTCGAATTTTAAGTTATAGTACAGGAAGGAATAAAATTAGAAATGGATTGGTATTGTTATAGATAGTTCGTTAAAAGAAAGTAATTAGAAAGGGGATAAGATTATAACTCTCAAGATAGTGGTGGTAAAAGAAACTAATGTAATTAGAATATATGAACCTCAAGTAGGATTAAATAAAGATACTAAATATAGGTTTTGAGAAGACCTAGATGAGGTAGTATAAAAACTTTCACCAAAGAAAATGATTTTAATAGAAGGAGATCTAAATGAGCATAAAGGAGTAAGAAATAAAGAATATGATAGGGTGCATGAGGAGTATGGTTTTGGAACAAAAAATAGAGGAAAAACTATATTGAATTTTGCGATAACATATGAACTTATACGTTTTTCAAGAAAAAAAAATTAAACACTTAGTTACATTAGAAAATTTAACTATCCAATATAGTTAGTAGGGTTGGATATGCGCACATAGTATCAATGGAAGGAAAACATGCATGACTCCTAAAATCAAGTGGTGGAAGTTAAATGATAGGAGGTAAAACATATTTAATGAGAGGATAGAAGTGAAGTATTAGTAGAAATGCATGGCGACTCAAATACGACATGAGATAAGATAATATTAAAGTTGAAAATGATAGCCAAGAGCCTACTCAGGAGTCAAAAAGAAGTGCACCACCAAGTAAAGAGTGTTGGTGGTGGAACGAGAAGGTACAAGAGAGTGAAAAAAAAACGAACAACTTATAAGTTTTTATACACTTGTAAAAACGAATAAAACTTTAACAAGTATATAGTAGCTAAGAAAGATGCTAAAAAAGCGATAAGTCAAGCCAAGAATGAAACTTTTGAATGTTTGGATATAAGAAAAGGAAAAAGGGACATTTATATAATAGCTAAAGTAAGAAAGAGGAAGACAAGGGCATTTATAGAATAGTTTTAAAATAAGAAAGAGGAAGACAAGAGACCTTATCCAAATAAGATGCATTAAATATGAATGCAATAGTACTAGTGAGTCATGAGGAAATAAAAGAGCGATGAAAGATATATTTTCATTAACTTTTTAATGAAGGTTTAGGTGACCAACTTAACTAAATAATTGAAGTAGATTAAAGGAATATAGAAATTTAAATTTTTATCGTAGAATTCAAATTTCAAAAGTAGAACAGGCTTTAAATGAGATGCAAAATGAAAAAGTAATTAGATCAAATGATATTATGATAGAGGTATAAAAGTACCTATGAAAGCAATGTATTGAATGACTTGCAAAGTTATTCAACCTGATATTGAAAACGAAAAAATATTTGATCAGTGGAAGGTAAGTACTCTAGTTGCCTGTATAAAAACAAAAGAGACGTACAAAATTATGCGAATTATAAGGGTATTAAGTTAATGGGTTATGCTATGAAACTATGAGAAAAAGTAATAGAAAAAAAAAAGACTAAGGAAAGAGATTACAATAATCGAAAATCAATTAAAATTCATGCCTGGAAGGTCGACAATAAAAACTATACATCTTCTTAAACAACTAATTGAAAAGTATTGAGAATAGAACCAAGACTTACACATGGTATTCATCGATCTAAAAAAAGCTTATGTCAGTGTCTCGAGGAAAATTGTGGAGAATTTTAGAAAATGAAGGTGTTAATGTAGCGTATATTGAAATAATTAAGAATATGTACGAGGATGTAATGACAAAAGTAAAGACTCCAGAAGCATTTACCGAAGTGTTTCCTAAAAGATAGGATTACATTAAGCATCAATTCTAAGTATCTATCTTTTTTATATCAATCATGGATAAACTCACTCAACACATCTTACACATGTTACTATATTGTATGTTGTTTGCAGATGATATTATTTTGGTAGATGAGACAACTAAAAGAGTAAATGTTATACTCGAATTTTGATGGGAAATACTGAAAGTGAAAAGTTTTAGGCTTAGTGAAGTAAAGACAGAATATTTAAAATTTAAATTTAGCAATATTAGATGTAATAAGACAATTATTAAGATAGGAGATGACTAGTTATCTATATCTGAGAGCTCTAAGTGTTTAGGATCCTTTTTGCAATAAGATGAAAAGGTTAAGAGAGATGTCTTAGAAATTCTATAAAACGGTTGTTAGACTTACTATGTTATATGAAGCTGAATGTTGTACTATGACACGAGCACACGAGCATAAGATGAGAGTCATTGAGACGAGAATGTTAAGATGGATGTGCGACCATACTAGGATGGACAAAATAAGAAATGAAAATATTATGGAGAAAATTAGGGTTGCACCTATTGAGGAAAAACTCTTAGAGATACGTTTAAGATGGTACGAACGTATGCATAGACAACTAATAAATGTTCAAGTTAGACAATATGAAACTATAACAAATCTACATATTAAACGAGGAAGAAGAAGATCAAAGAAGACTTAGTTAGAATGATAAAACAGGATAAAATTTATTTAAATATAGATGATGATATAGTAGAGGATAAAGCTCATTGGCGTAGAAGTATCTATATAGCTGGCCCCGCCTAATGGGATAATGCTTGATGGTTGTTGTTGTACCCTCAATGATAAGAGAAGTCGTTTAAAGGAGAATGCCTTAGATATATGTATGTTTAAAGGATTAATGGATGCAAAAAAGTGCATAGAAGATAAAGATGAAATCTTAATATTGAACTTGGTGCGACGAAGTCAGTTTGAGTGATATTGTAAGGTCAAGCCAACCATGACATAATGTGGCCCACCTTCGCCTCACCCTCATATATGGTACATAATAATAAACATAAGATAAGTAAAACCACATTGATATTGTTTCTTCTGAAGGACGATATGTAGGTAAGCCACATGGACCACCAAAGATTAAGTTCAAATCATAAACATAAAATAAATTTTATCTAAATTTGAGATATAACATTTATGTTTATCACATTGTATTGTATTAAGTAAACATGTAATATTGTAATATGGTAAATATCAATATTTCAAGGATTAATAAAAATTTCTAATTTTTCTATTATTTTATTTTTTCTATTTAGCTGGTAGGCTTGGCTCGGCACAAGCATGTAAATGTGTCACCTAAGCCCATGCCTATATTGGGCAATCAGGTAATACGTCATGAGTTATGCCCGAACGGCTCTGGTTTAGAACCATGTATGTTAGGCCAGACACTATAAACCACCGCACAACCTATTGAGATGTCTACACATCACTAGTTTGAGGAGGAGGAGGTTTGACATTAGTTCGGATTACCAAATACTCTCTAAATCAGTATGACAATGTGATTACCCGGCCATAGTAGTATGCATCACCAATCAACAAAGCAGCATCTTCATTGCCCTGCTCTGATGCCTGCCACCACAATGAGTGCACACGGATATGCCTTTCTGCATCTGAACAAAAGCCGGATTCACCCATGCAAATATTTTGCTCCCTGTATTTATCAAGGATCCAAGCTGCATTGCTTTGTGCCACTTCATATCCTAGCTCTGCCATTCTCAAATACAACAAAAGTGACTTCCCCACATCACCTTTAAGATAGGATTCAAGTGCCCAACTTAACAGGGAGCTCCAAGGTCCCATTTCAGCCACTGTTTTGTAGAGAAGAGTAGCCTGCATCAAGACAACAAAATGGTCAATAGAATTGTCCTAGAAATCAGTGTCCTTTGAAAAAATAAATGTGGAAAGATACCATGTCACTTAAGTTGCCGACTGTATTTGTTCTTCAATGAATCATGAAATCAATTTACTATTCCTTAAGATGAGTTTCCCTATCTACCATAGCATAAACAATTGAGTGAATTACTAACACCAGTTATCTAGAAAAAAACCTCCCAATTAATTTTGTAACTTGGGAAAACTGTGGTAGAAAGAATTCTGCTCAGAAGTAGAGAAAGCAAATTGCAGTGCAGAGGAGAATTAGGAAGCTGATCCTACAAGACTGTTCTCGTCTACATGGAAAGTTGGAGACAAAGCAAATTTAGATGCTTAAAAAACTGCATATAATACATTTTAATTGCGCAGTGAAATTTAAAAAAAACAGAAGTTTCAGAAGTAAACACAAAAAACTGAAAGAGAATATTTCCAGTTTCTCTTTATAATATTGGTTGGACAGCATCTCTGAATACAAGAAAGAACACATATATGGTAAAGAAATATATACAAGGTGACTGAAGGTTCCTTCTTCCCTCCTAGGCTAAAAATTTGGCACCTAATGTGGAATAGCCATAAGTGGCAATTTTAGTTAGGATAATTGGTGGTCAGATGACTTGCTTTTTGCAGAGTGGAACAACCTTTAGATAGATATTCTATTTATAGATCTGATCAGCTCATCTTGATAGAATAGCCTTTGCTTATTATGAAAACTGATATAAAGAAAGGAGCTCAACTTGCATGCAAAAATTGAAGATAAAACTTTGTTTTAAGCTTTATGATATAGCATTGAATAGAATTGCAGAAGGATAATGCAAAATCAAAAATAGTTAATCGAATAATTTATTTAGATAACCATCAAAACAGCAGAAGTAATCACCAAGTTTTTTGAGTCCAGAGCATCTATCCATTCTGTTACCAAGTGGATCTCTGATATTTTTAGTCAACTATTAGAACATAGTATAATCTAAAGCGATGTAGATTATTCAATTTAAACTAGCTTAAGCTTAGCAAATAGATTATAGATCTATTGAAAATTATCATGTCAAAGTAGATATGAAGGGTATGCAACAAAACATCTGCACAACAGGCCCTCATGATAAGGATAATAAAAATATATGAATTTCCATGAGGCTTTTATATTAATTACAGAATCACACAGATGCAAATATATAAGTAAAAAAATTTCTATGTTCGGAAAGCATCATGTTGTTAGATTATAAAGTCTGAAGAACATGCATAATAAAGGTTAGTAATGAAAGAAAGTGCATTTAAGTATAAAAAACTGAAATGTTACATAATAATAAGAAGTGCATTTAAGTATAAAAAACCGAACTGTTACATAATAATAAGAAATAGAAAGAATCTAAAAACAATACCGTATGAAGATCCTTCTTGAGGCCTATGCCTTTCTGGAATAACCTTGCGACTTGGTAGATGGCTTTTGGTTGGCCAGCTGTAGCTGCAGCAATGAGAAACTTGGATGCTTTAGCTATATCCCTCTTCACACCAATACCCTTGAGATACAGAACACCTAGATAATAGAACCCACGAGGTTCCTTATTTTCAGCAGCTTTTTGAAAATACTCTCTCGCCTGAACGTGAAAGATAAAAATTGAATCATGACTGCAGAGTTAACTAATTTGAAAATAAAAAACAAAAGATAATAAAAAAACTCAATAAAGTAGGTCTATTAACTTGGTCAAGCCTAGAGGTTAAACTAAGGTGAAGTAGGGGAGAGAAGTAATGCCTCCACTGACCTTGGGGTCTTGGCTCCGGTCTTGGCAAAAATAAAATGATCTCAAATGTAAACAATCAATTTCAAAGACAAAGGATATTAAATGTCTCAAACATATACCAATGGTTTTTATTTAGATAAGCATCATACTGAAACCTCTTTTTAGTACTTGTGTAATGTGTGTGAGATGTGTGAAAGGATAAACCAGATTCAAACCAAGACCTTGGCAATAATTGCAACGCCCTTACAACTGTTTTTTTCCCCCAAAAATCACTAATCTGAGACAGTAAAAATGGAAATTCATCCATCAATTTTCCTAGTAAGCTACTTGCTATTCGGTTTCACATTGACTTGATTATACAAAAATAATATTTAGCTTGATTTGTGGTAAATATCAAGTGCTCACCATATTTGTCAGCCATTCTTACTTCCAAATTTCTAATAAGAATTTTATTAGGCTTGGATTTCATGTTATATCAATCCCCTGTTCACAGTTTGCTGTGTGGAAACTATGAGTACTCAAGCAAAATAAGCCAGCTACAGTACCAACAAAGTGGGAAGTCAAAGACTTGGAGGTCAAGAATTCCGATAGGAAAGAGAAGCTATCTGAACGGCACTTCAAGAAAGAGCTTGCTTGAAATACTTAAACTTAATAACAGACAGGCATGAAGTTTAGAGATTTGCTGTAATTGATATACCCTAATATATGTAAAATATGCATCTGGAAAGATGCTTGGAAGTTCATACAACTTGATTCTCAATTTTGGTTAAGTATATATGGTCATGATATTTGAGTTTCTGTGCCAAAGTACTGTGACCATCTCAGCTCCTAAAATTCAGTAATGAAATGGGGATGTAGGAAGTCAAGCAAAATATAATATGATCAAACTTCACCTTAGTATAATTTTTTTTCTCCACGCCATAACCTTTAACGTAGAGGTATCCCAAGCCATTATACGCCGAGAAATGCTTGTGGTTGGATGCAAGAGAGAGCCATTTGAAGGCCTCAGTAAAATTCCTCTCCACACCAGCCCCTCTAGCATACATCTCTCCAAGCAATTCCATTGCTCTCAGATCTCGCTTCTCCACAGCCTTTGAAAACCAATGAAAAGCCTTGGTAAGGTCTCTCTTCACTCCCCTTAACCCATAGTAATAAAGCAAGCCAATCTGGTACATGGCAGCAGAATTACCCTTCAATGCCCGGTACTCCGTTATTTGGAAATCCTCATCCGCCTCCCCTCTTGACTCCCTTAAAGCCTCCTTGTTCTCCTCGGTACCAATGTGGATCCGGACATGTTCTATGGCAGGCGGTTCCTTCGATATCAGGAAGCTCGCGATCGCAGCATCTGCAAGCTCGGTATAAAGCTTCAGCGCTTTCTCATTCACCTGCATACAAAGGACCAATTCAATAGAGATGGAACCAGACCAGATCAAGGAGTGGTCAAAGAGGGAGAAAAAAGGGGGGGAGAAGGCTAGGGCTCACGTCTTGGCGCAAATAGTTGTAGGCAAGGACCATTTTGGACTGCATATTGCCTCCCTCTGCGGCGAAGTGATGGTAGAGGAAGGACTTGGAGCGGCTTTGTGGGCGCACGAGACCGGTGCCGTAGAGAAAGCCGAGGGTGGATTGCGCGTGCGGGTAGCCTCCGGACTCAGAGGCTTCGATTTCTGCGGCGGCGGCCTCCATGCCGGAGAGGTCACCGGAGGAAGAGGCAGAAATCAAGTGACGGACTCCGGATCGCCGAACTCATCCCACTCGTCGGATCCCTCCGATTCTTCGCCGGTGGCTGCGGAGGCGGAAGACGATTCCGATAACTGTTCTCTGGCAAGGAAGAGAACGACTGAGCGAGCGCGGAGTGCTGAGGCGAGCAGAGCGTGGCACAGAAGGACGAAGGCGGCGCAAATTCTGGGGGTCGTCGGCTGCCGGCGGTCGGCGTTGAGGCGAGGCGGCGGAAAATCGTGAGAAAGGGGAAGGTGCTCGGCTGGGTCTCGGAGAAAGATCGAGTGGAGAGAAAGGGAATTTAGTTTTCCCATTTTATAAATCCAAACTTAGGGTTTAATTAACCCCAATTTCATCTTACCCCAAATAACTCTCTTAATAGCTCCAAAAATTACTCCTTAGGTGTCCAAATAAATCCCAGAAAATTTCATAATACTCTAAAAAAAATTCCCTATTTTATTTTAATTTTTCCCGTATTTTACAATCAAGCTTATCTATTGATTGATCCCAAAGATGCTTTGCCTGCGTGATTTGATTTGATAGCTATTTATTACCATATTTGATTGATCGACTGATACCCTAGATCAATCGACTGAACCTAGTATTTTCCAACTTTGCAGTCTCTTATCAATATTGTGCCATGTTACCCTGATCAGTCGAAGGAACCCATTTTTCGATCGACCGAACCCAAGGAAAAACCAAAACTTTATTTACTTGTAAAACAAAGTTGAGTACAGAAAAATAGGAGTCCTACAAAACAAAAGTTAGATCATAGAAGTATGCATGAATATGACAGTTCGGCCTGTCTTGATCTCAACTTAGAAATCTTCGTTGGTTTCTTTAGTTGGATCAACGCCTAAGAATTATCCTTACTAGGACACGGCCTCACTGCACAAACTCTAGTTTGCTTACCTCAACTCACTTGCAAAACATCGGGTCCTCTAGACCTATTTGGACTTTGCTCAGCATCAGATCGGCCTTCTAGGTCTTCCACTTGATTTCATATCAGGTCCTCCAAATATCAGGTCCTCTTGACCCATCTAGACTTACTGCCTTGTTCCACAATCTATTAAGACTTCCCTTGCTAAACATCGGGTCCTCCAGACCTATTTGGACTTTGCTCAGGATCGGATCGGCCTTCCTGGTCTTCCACTTGATTCGATATTAGGTCCTCCATACCTATTGAATCCTCCTACCAGATGTTAGGTTCTCTTGACCCATCTGGATTTCTTGCCGTTTTCCACGATCTGCCGAGACTTCCCTTGCCTAGTATCAAGTCCTCCAGACCTACTAGGGCTTTCAGAGTTGAGATCCTGCACACTATATTAGTTTATCAGATAGCAATAAGACTTAACTTTAAACCTTTGATAACATCAAAACATAGGTTTGATTATGGTATTCCTTGCCCCAACAATCTCCCCCTTTTTGATGTTTGGCAATTCCGGTTCAGAGTTAAGTTTAAATAATTCAGAGTAAATATAAAAAGAGCTCCCCCTGAATTTATACTCTCCCCCTAAACTCAATATCTCTCCCCCTTTAACACACATCAAAAAATGGGGTACACACTCAAATTATGAAACTTCATTTGAAATTGTCCAAGCAATTTTCAAAAGATAACTATAAAAACTTTTCAAAATTTGTCTCAAGCCTTGAAGATTAACTGAGAGAATTTTGAAACATATTATTGAAATTGTTTATGTCACGCCCCGAGAGTATACTTATCCATTGAAAACGGACAACACTCCCCTTATGATAATCACAGATTTTGGTTACACAACCACTTAGTCGATAAAATAATACCCTACTCGGGTAGCACAACCACGCAGTATAAGCAATAATACCCTACCCGGTTAGCACAACCATGTAGTATACAATTAAACAAGTAAATCAAGAAACCCAAATACTCAACCGGGTGCCAGCACGACTTAAAAACTCCGAGTACATAGCCAAAATCAAATCAAAGTCCAAGTCTAGGTTATTTTATTACAATGCCAAAGAAAAAGTAAGTGCAGAAGCAAAAAATCACTAAAGCAAATAGAAAATCACCAAAGCTCAATGCGACATGGGACGGCATGGGCAGAACCCTCCAAGCGACCCAAACTGCTAACCTGAAATAAAGTGATGCGCAAGGTAGTGAGTACAAGAAATACTCAGTAGGTTTAAAAAGACAGTGTATGATTAATAACAGTATAAAGAATGCAAAGGTATACAGTCTCAAAGGTATATACTCACCAAATGAAAATATGCTCATGAATGTCTCTACTACATAGACACTCTAATCAGCTGCACATTGTATCATGAGTAGTGTCGGTAATAAACAAAATGAGTACAACATCGCTCATGCATGTACCGTCAGAAATCCATATAATTACAATATATCATTTGCGTATATCAAAACAAGTATAAAAATTAGGGTCTCATATGTGGGAGCAACGCTCCACCACAGGGTATACAAATGACCAAGACACCCAACTCGTCAACTGTGGACTGCGGGAGAAACGTTCTACCATGATACTCGTGGGCAGTCCGAATATGTCAGGGTCCATGTCTATAGGAGAAACGCTCTACCACGAATGACCTCGTGGGCAGATAAGAGATAGTTATCTAGCTACGAGCTGTGGGAGAACTCTCTACCATGTATGACCTCGTAGGCAGCGAGGGTATAACAACCCTAATAGTTGCATGTTTACGACTCACTCAACCAACTAAATGGGAGACATAGCCGATAGCATGCAAATGCAACAATATGCTACTATGACTCACTCGACCAACCTAATGGGAGACATAGACAATAGCAAGCATGTAATCTCGTGATGCTATGACTCACTCAACCAACCTAATGTGAGACATAGCCGATAACATACATGCAACATCGTGGTGATAGGTAGACAAGTAAATCTATCATCACATATGTCTATCTACACTAATGTACTCAGCTATATCCATGAAAATATACTAATCATACTACACACCACATGCGTGTGAAATACTACTAATCAAAATTGATAACCACCAATATGCAATATCAACCTTCGTACACATCATACACATGTCCACATCAATAACTATATGGCATAAATGAAAACAAAAGCTATCAAGTACATATAAAATGTTAACTATGACAAAATAAAGTTAAGCTATAAAAATATTTTATATAACTCCATAAGAAATTTAGGATTTTTTAGGAATTTTCGGGGGTTAAAATGGAATTATATGAAATTATTAGGGATTTAAATAAAATGAACTTTATTAATTTGGGAGTTGATAATAGCA
>JBBUKS010320119.1:0-20404 GCA_038050645.1 Hedychium gardnerianum
GCATGCGCCACGGGGTGCTCATGCCAGCCGACACGAGCCGTGGTCGAATTCGATAGCAATTCTGGGGAATACAGGGCCCAACAAGGGGGCTCATGTCAGTCGACACGGACCGTGGCGGAGATTTGCAGAAAACCAAGAAAACCTATAGCAGGCACCACGAGGGGGTCATGTCAGCCGATACGGCTCGTGCTAAGAGATTTGCGCAACACAACACCCGACATGGCGGATCGTGCCCGTCGGCACGGCCCTATCGCCTGAACCCTTTATAAACATTTGCCCGTGTCAATCGAACCCTAGCCATTCCGCCGCCCGTGGTGACCCTAGAACTCTCCAAAACCCTTCATCTTCTTCCACTAAATCGTTTAGGTCTCCTCTTGCCCTATATCACCACGCTCTCCCCTCTCCAGAGATCGCGCCCTCGGAAAACCCTCCACTTTGAAGACCTAGATCCATATTTGAGAGATCTACGTCATTTGAAGCAAAGATGAAGAGGACATAGAGAGAAGATGCAACTACTTCCAAAGCTAAGGAAAAGAGAAAGCGCGCGACAAAGGTAACAATCCTTATAGTATCATGTTTCGTGATGAAAATCATAAAGCACGTTATATGATATTTTTGTAAAGCGTAGGATTATGCCAACTAGATATTTAGATGAACATGTTGTAGAAGTCTTGGGGATTAAGGATGATATATCTTAGTTGATTAGTAGAGTAAGTTGGGACGAGTTGATGAGTATTCGTTGTCCCACTTATGCTAGGATAACCCTTTAATTCCTTAGTTCAGTGGAAGCTGAAATTTTGACTAAAGATCGTACCCAGGAGGGGAAGATTACCTTTCAGATGTTTAATAATGATTATGAATGGTCTTTAAAATAATTAAATTATTATTTCGGACTTCCTGCTGGGGTGAGAGAAGATTGTCAAAGGACTTTAAGGCAAAAACTTTTGGGAGGAATTGACAGGATTAAATAAATATGATCCCTCAAGGGCAAAAGTCTCCCAACTCCAAATTCCCGTCTTATATTACCTCCATAGAAATACCATTTTTCGAAGAGGAGATAGCGAAAGGGTTATGAGGCTTAGCGAACTTTTATGTTTATGGTATATGACGCATGAAGAGAGCATTGATTTTGACTCCCATTTCATTAGGCATCTTGTTAAGACCGGGGAAGCCCCTTCTGGTACAATAATGGTCGGTGGGTTAATTACCCACATAGCTAAAATCCTCCATTATGATTTGAGTGAGTTGGAGAGCGTAGAAGGGAGTCCAAGTATTGATATAGGGGTGTGTTTATCTTCTAGGATGTTTATTCGCGAAGGAGATTTATTTGCCTTTATAATGAAAGATCACACACCTTTTAAATTGCTAAATACCGAATACACCACTATCACCAACCCAGAAAATTGGAGGTTGGAGCAAGTTCCACCAATTCTACCATCTAGTGAGCCACAATTGCCCCTTTCTGAAATACCCCATGCACCAATGATCCACCCTGATAGAGAGAGGTCACTTATAGAGAGAGAGGAGTCACCGTATTTAGGGATGAGCCACCCATCTTAAACACAGAACCGGCTGAACTTTCTTTTTCTCATTATGAGCATACCCTCTATATATGATTTTACTGATTTCCGTTCTAGCCTTAATAATATCCATGCAGTTCAGGTTGCTATGAGGCAGAATATGGAGCAGTAATGAGGACTGGAGCAGTGGACTAGAGGGTCTCACAAGACATTTTTAGAGGGTGGAAATGCACTATGACGAGGTTGAACTATATTTTCAAGCTGAGACAAGAAGAAGGCAAGAAGAGACGGCCTTTATGAGGGATCAACAAAAATTTCAAGATGAGATGAGCCAGTTTATGCATGATCAAAGGTAGCAGTGGAAGAGGGAAGAAGACCACAGGGGAGCAGAGGCTAGTACAACATTTCAGATCGATCATTTGTATCAATGGCATCGTAACCTCTGCTCCCAAGTTCCTAACAGTTTCGACATGTCTCCCCTTCCTCAATTCCCTCCTCGTCCTCCATGTTGATCAGATTTTATTAGAGGAGCGCCTCACTTTAAGGGTTAGTTTGTTTTTCTTTTGTTAGCGTTGTTCAATGTGCCTTTTGTGATATTCTTGTCATAGCTTTTAAGTTTAGTAGTTATTTTCATTCAGCATATTTTGTTTTGTTCATATTGCTCCTTTCGATTGTCAACTTGAAGTAAAAATGAATAGACTTGTCCTTTGAGCAAAATTTTTGATAATATCATATGAATGCACTCTTTAAAAATTTTGTTAATTCATGTTCTCTTTATCTTTTAGTAAGATCACGAAAGCATTGTTGAGTTGATGATGTTTCACCAATTGCCTATTTGATAGTTTGAATATTTCACTTTACTTATGTTTTGCTTCCGAAAAGTTAATTTAGTACGACTTAGTCATGATTCATCTTGTCGGACTAGTACATTGGTAACTATAGATGACCTTCTCCCAACATTTTAGTTACTGGATAACTTCGGTTCTTGTCAGCTCATTTGGAAAAATCTGATCTTAAACTTAAAAAAAAAGTTCTTTACAAGTGTTACACATTGCAAGCACTTAGCGAAAAAAATAATAATAATAAAAGAGAAGAATAAATGAATAAGAGATCACAAAAAAATAGTTGTCGTGAGTGAAAACTAATATGTTACCCCTTTGAGACTGAGTTAAGTTACTGAGAAATAACTATTAGATTTCTCTTGATACCGAGTACTCTTTTGAGACTTTGTGTTGGAAAGAGAGAACGAACCTCACATATGGCAGGTAAGTGTCTAATGCTAAAAACCTTAGGAACACGATAGGATGACAACTTGACTTAGATCGGAACTTGAAAACCCTAGGAGCAAACTATACACTGTGCACTTTGACTTTGCTTGGTGAAACTAATCGTATGTCTTTACTTTATGATAATACTACTTGATAGGATTAGACGAACTTATTAAGCTTAAGATATGATCATTCACATGTGTTCTAGATATTGATGTTTGCTTGAGGACAAACAAAGGATTGGTCTGGGGGATTTTGATGTGTATATTTTATATTGGATTTTTATCGTAATTTAACACATATTTTATCCCATGTCTTGTACATATATTCCATGTTTTCACTTGTTCATACTTCATTTTGATATTTTTCTAGTTAGGAGAGCTGCTATTGTGTATTTTTCTTGATAGGGGGCGAAAAGGAGTCAAAACAAAGGTTTGAAAACTACTTTCCAAGGGAAGAACAGCTGTCATGGGCCGTGACCAAATTAGTGGGGTCGTGCCAAGAATT
The DNA here is from genome assembly GCA_038050645.1 of Hedychium gardnerianum. NCBI lineage: Eukaryota > Viridiplantae > Streptophyta > Magnoliopsida > Zingiberales > Zingiberaceae > Hedychium > Hedychium gardnerianum. The sequence goes on from JBBUKS010320119.1 coordinate 3,296, forward strand.
TGGAGCTTACAGTGCTCGACACGAGGGGTCGTGTTGGCTAGCACAGCTTGTGCTCCATCTTCAGCCCTTTCCAGCAGCCGCCACAGGCAGCTCGTGCCGGCCCGCACGGATCGTGCTCGATTTTTTGGAGTTTATAGTGCCCACCACGGGGGCCCGTGTCAGCTGGCATGGGTCGTGCTCGATTTTCAAACAATTCTAACGGGCGCCACGAAGGGCACGGGCTGTGCTAGACTTGCAAAACTTTAAACTTCCGCCACGGACGGGCCATCCGCCAACAGCCACAGTGCCCGATACGGGGGGCCGTGGCGGCGGCCGGCCCCTATCAAGCACCTAGAGATTCACCTATAAAAGTTAAATCTCAGATCTAAAGAGGGGATCTCGATTGAGTGTCGTCCAAAAGCCCCAAGAAGACTTTAGAGAGTGGATTGGAGGAGATTTCAATGCCTCAACGCCCTAAATTCAGATCGAAGAGTAACCGGAGACAAACCACTACATCGAGACTAAGCTTTTCTTCCTCATTTATGAATCGTCTATTGCAACTTGTATTCATGATGTTTTCTGGTTGTAACTCCGATTTCATGGGGTAGACTCTTGATTCTAGGATTAGGAAGTAGCCCATATTGATATGTAAACACTACTTGTTTAATCTATAGAGTTTGAATTATTCTTGTTCAATGATATGATTGTTTGTGGTTCGGATCTACTGATTTAATACAATTTTGATACCAAAAGCACAAGATTCGTATCCCACGAGGATTTGGAGAAGGACCGAAAGGAGAACTCAATCCTCCGACCCATAGAACCCCGAGACGTGGAGAGTCGCCTACGAAATTAGATCAGTATGCCACGAAGAGTAATAGATTATCTTAAATCTTAATCGATCGGTTCCAATTCGTCGCTTTATAGTAAGAAAAGGCATCTCGAGGTTGTGGGATCATGTGACAAAGATCCCCTTAGGAAAGCAGCCTCTCAGCTCTGTCGCTTTGAGAGTAGACGATTGATTGGAACGGAAATGTCGGTGTAGTTCCAAAAGTTCACATCGGATACAAAGAATAGTCTACCTACATAATCACCATTGAGGATAGAAAACCAAACATATATTAGTGTTTACAATCAATTAGGTGAAACCAAAGTTCTAGAATCATTTTTCCCATTAATCTATCTCGAATTACTCTTTTCTCTTCTTTCCCTACTCTAGCTCAATTCTCACTCTCTCCTCACTTAATTATCTATTTTCTTTCCTTGATCTTTTGTTCTTGAACAACTCAAACTCATGATTAGTCTAGACAATTACATTTGCTTAGTATAATAGTACTTGACCACCATTTCCTGTGGATTCGATCTTTTATTACTTGACAATACTCCGTGCACTTGCGGATTGGCACACATCAGCAACCCATAATTATATAGAATCAAGATTTTAAAAAGTGAACACAGATGATATACAGACAATCCAATAAGGAATATGTGGTATGTGAAGGCTCATGCAGTCTCTCAAGTGTATCTCTTGCAAGATAATCGAAGGTGTTTAAATTGATACTTACATATTACAAGCTACCAAATAAATTGTCTTAGTATTTCAATTCGGATTCAGCCTAAAGCAGTTGCTCCAAATGAAACAAATAAGATTTCTTAAACCGTGTATATATGGCCCGTACACCATTAATATAATTTATATAACCCTAACTTATGGTATAAGATATGCTATGCTAGTCATTCACCCTAAATAATATAACTTATATAACCTACGGTACAAGTTATAATAACTATCATACTATTATGACTCTGATTCACCATCTGATCACCGGCTTCACCCCAACAACAAGTCGCCTCCCCACCTTCCCCTTCCAAGATGTGGTTGTCTTCCTCTTCCTTTCCTAGCAATGCAAGAAAGCAATTCAACCTCCCCGCATGACACTGCCTTACTCCAAACTCCCATCCTTTCCCGCATGTGACGCCATCGTAATCCCCTCCTTCCTTACTTGATGCATGCCGCCCTCAACCCCAGCATGAGGTAGGTAAGCCTCCTCTTCTTCCTCTTGCTCTCGCAAACAAGCCTGACTAGCCAAACCCTTTTTCATATTAATACTTGTGTCATGTCATGTCATGTCAACACAAGTACAAGAGGAGTATCTGCTGAGTTCAAGCAACGATTGCTAATGTTACATCAATTTTCAGACATATTAGAAGTTCTTGTATATATTATTGATTTTCTGTATAGGGGTTTTAATAATTATTGGCCCTTTCACAAAGTGTTTCAATAGGTCATCACCAAACATACTAATGCTGTGTTGGATAGAAGAGAAAGGGAGAAAGAAACAAATGCATGAAGAGAGATGAATTTCACCCTCACGTTATCATAGTTCTAAAAGCCCTTGCTAAAAAATCAGTATGTGCAACTAAGTGGATTTGAAGAGGTTCACATAACAGCTGCATGTGGCATATGCAATATGCATGTGCAGTTATAAAAAACAAATCTCATCTGATCATTTGAACCAATTAAAACCAAATTAACTCAAAACTTTAAGCTACACTGTTTGGTTCTAATTTGTAGGTGCTACCTTAATCATTTATCTTGCAAGTTATGAACACTTCAGGTATTTATTATATGCATACTACTATATATGAGCTATGTTGCATTCCTAATTAACATTGACTATCATTTTTCAAACATTTTGAATTAGATGTTTAATATATATTTTTTCCTTCATGCAAGTATGAATTTGATGCGTACTAAATTTACTTTATATATGTATGCTAGTTATTTTTAATAATTTTTATATGTTTATACCCCACATAACATAGATGCGCTATGTAATGAGTCAATCGCAAACTGTTTACATAAGCTTTTTAAAGTCTTGCACCTTTTTTTGATCAAATCAGGTGAACATGGAAGAAAAAGTGAAGTTAGCTTGAAAAATTCCCAATTGTCCAACCTTTTTCTATCTCTAACCAAAAAACATCATGGACCAAATTGCTTTTCTCTTCCTCAATCACTTCCTATCCTCCAAGTAAACACAACCTAAGACATTTGATAATTTCATTAACAGTGTACATCTGAAAAATATAGAATACATTAACTGAAACATCTAAAAATTCAACCAAAAGTTTTTCAATTAAACAAAATGAAATAGAGAAGCATCTCGAAGAATGATATTGAAGATTCGTGTCCAAAAAATTAAGAAACTGCAAAACTATTCAAGCTGAGTATTTATAAATACAAAGGAATGCATACAGTTGAAGTCGCAACTCTACGCTTCTCAGAACCTCTTTTAGCTGAAGGTCTTGAAGAGCTAGAAGAAACTCCTGGAGTTCGTTTACGAACTTTACTGCTGCCAGATAATCTCTGCAAAAAATATGAACCTTTAAACTTGTTATAACAATAATAAAATAAAAAATTAAACATCATCAACAAAGAGAAACTGTCAGGTAATTTAAAAAATTCAAGCAAACCAGTGGAATAACATGGGCGTGTCCATTACTCAATAATAATTAGAGACTGAAAGAGTGAACGTAGACAATCTTACTCAAGTTCATCATGTATTGGAAGACTTCTTAAAACGAGCGGTAAACCAAAGTAATAGAATAGCACAAGATAAATGAAGTTTGGTAGATGCATGTCAATGATCAATCCATAACTATATGGGAAGGGCAACTTGAAAATAACAATTGTTCCATATATGAAACAAAATGTTGTTACACTAATTCATATGTAAACCAACTAATCTTATTATATTGTCATTGATCAAATCAATCTTCTGATCAAAAACTCAGATAAATGTCAACAGCATTGTTGATTAGCAAAAGAATAGTCATAGCCTTCACATAAACTAAGTTTTTGTAACTTTAGTACAATAACAAGCATTGAGAACCAACACTGTTCAGCTAAAAAATCAATTATTGGTTGGGCGATGCTACTCTAAAAAGGAATTTTGGACAGCCATAAAGCTTGAAGAAGGTGGATTAAGGTGGAGAAAGCTCCCAAGTCCAAAGTCCTACATCAAAAGCAAGAGGCAGAGACTAGTTAATTGATTTACTTATAGCAACTCTTGTTTTGTGACCTTGATGAGCTCAGGCAGATGGCTATATAAAATTTACGCATAAAAAGTGAAGTTAGGATGCTAGTGCCTATATTGACACCTAAAATCAAGCAAAAAGTCCCAAGGACCTGTATACTCCCACGAAAAGGCACAGATTCTGAGGGTGCCCAGGTTCCTTATCCTCTGTTTACTGTGCAGACAGCATGGGAGAAGGGGCTCCTTAGTTATTCCAAGGAAGAAAGCCAATTTTTCTTCCTCCTAATTAGGTGGGAGAAAATTGAAGAGGAAAATAAATACTCTAAATAAAATTACTCAAGCATGCTCTCCTTGTGGTTCTCTGACAGTGAGCTCACATGCTTACTCTCCTCGTGCTCCTCTTGCAACACCCTCACAAACTCAGTGCCATGTTGACGCAAGATCCATCTGGTGTGGGCTCATAAACTCTGTTTATGATTTTAGCACAAGTCTATATATACTTATGTAAGTAAAGATGATTTTTATTATAATGAAATAGTTATTCTTCTTTCCCCAACTACTACGGGGTGGAAGCGACAGTGACAACAAAAGTTGAGTAAATGCAGCAATGGAGGTCAACTAAGAGTTCAATGCTAGCGCAAGTTCCATCCAGTGCATCTGAGGTAGGGGCAAAGATTGGGTGGAAGTGGCCACAGAGATCAGGTGGATGTAACAACAGGTGGGCTAGAGATTGAATCCAAGCTTCATCCACATGTCTAAGGACAGAAGAAGTTGGGCAGTGTTGACACTGGAGGTCAGGGCAGCAGGGGAAAATGAGATGTGGCATCAGGTAGGGAAGGAGAGAGAATGATTTCTTCAATTTTTCTGTTCCTAACCTTTTCCCTCTCTTCCTCTTACCCAAGCAATCATATTTTTCTCCATTCCCTACTCCCCTTTCCTTCATGATTACTTCCTGTGGGTAACTAGAGTCTAAGAGAAGGCAGATATGGCAACAGATTAATTTTTTTCTAAAAGCCGGTAGACAACAATAACTAAGTAATTGGTCACTGAAAGAAGTAGACACAATTTATTGTATCAACGAAAAAATCACTTACCAAATCATTTTATATTGACGAACAAGCATAATAAATAGTTCCGAGGCATATGTCTCATGTTAGCAAATCAATGTAGCTCAAGTACAATCACACTCATAACCAACATCTATAAAAGTCAACAAGAACCCAGCTAACAATCAAGTGAGATGGCACCCTAATAAATGTCCAAATGGCCAATCAACCTAAAACACAAAAAACACCCGGTCGACCTCTATAGGTGGTGACAAGCTGCCCAAGGGTCCATAGTTTGCCTATGACACAGTTCAAGAGTTCCCTTGTTGATTTGAAAGTCCCAACAACAATGACAAAGATCCATGTTAAACACCATAAGCAACAGAAATTAGTATTATTATAAGATAATATGATACCTGAACACCATGTTTAGCTGCTCTTTTTCGTCGAACAAAATCCATCAATGGTGTTATTATGGGTACTTCCTTAGTAGCTCCTATGCAGTGGGAAAAACAGGAACATGTTATGATGATTTCTCTCAATTTAGCACCATCATGTTTACCAATAATCCACTTTTTAGCACTATCTAACTAGGGTGGTATTGATTTGCATCTACATTTAAGCACTGACCAGCTCTTTCAGCCTCTTTCCTCTCCAGCTGAATTTCAGCACTAGGAAGACGTTCCACGGGTTTTGATATAAGCTCAAGAAACTCCATGTATTCGGGATCTAGGAGTTCATCAAATAACTGCTACTTAATGGTAACAGAATGCTGAGCAGCACTGACATAATACTAATATGTAAAGAATGACATTATTCACAAAATTGGAAATAGATGTACCCTTCAATGTAGTTCCTTCACAGCCATCTTTCTTTAACCATGGTTTCGGAACTCGTTGAGATGGTGCATACTCTACAAGAACCTTAAACTGAACTCCTGGCATAAATATTTCACAAGAAAAATCATTCAAAAACCTAATCACAAAGAATGTGAAAAACAATAATTAAAATTTTAAGCGGCTCGTTGCAATGAATAGACATCAAACAAAAAGCTACATAATAGCTAAAGTTCAATTTTGTCATTGGATTTGCTTGTAATGAATGCACATTATGCACTACAAGCTTGCATTGAGATCCATGCTGATTCAATAAATAGTTGAGATAAACATGACTTGATGAGGATGTGCTTAACTTCAAGTTCATTTAACTTCTGGAACTTAAGTATCTGTTGTGCGCTGCAGTGCATTGATGTCACCACCATTACCATCAAAATCAAGCTAGTCCCAACTATTTGGAGTTGGCTATATGTCTATATGGATGTTATTTCCTAAATGAACTCTAGGACTTTAGGATCTTGTTAGGCAATTGAAAATTATTTATTTCTCAGAAAATAAAATAAAGTCATTAAAAATTGAAAAGAAAAAAATATCACAATCATTCACCTCTAATAACTTTAAATGCATCAAAAAATTCAATTATAAATATTTATTGTATTTTTTATTTTCAACATCTAAATTTTATTTTCGACATCTAAATTCTATTTTCAAAAAAAATGAAAAGAATTACATTAACTAGTTTTCTTTTTATCTAACAAGATTCTCTATTTCCAAAAAAAATGAAAAATGAAAAGAATTACATCTAAAAAAAAGGCCTCAATATCAACCATTCAAATCTCTTAAAGCACATTTTTAATTACATTAACTAGTTTTCTTTTTGTCTCCCTCTATCTTTTCCGGCTTCAACTCTGTGGCTTTTCCTGCTTCAACTCTAATCAATTCAATTCTTCTAGCTATAGATAATTGGTCGTCCATGAACAACTTATACCATCTTCACATACTCTCTAATTGTATAATCTCATGGAGCTATACCTAAAGGCTATAGGATGGTAATATTTTGTTTATTTTTCCCCAGCATCTCCACACATTCCTCTTAACATTTTCAACTTTCTTTCATTAACTTTACTTTCCTAACTGCCCAACAAGAATGTTCGAATAACAAAGCTGCACAATAAGTAAACAAATTATATCAATGTGTTAGGAAGGAAGTGAACCTATCAGAAGAAACCTCAAGCATAATTAGCTGTGGAAGTCAGAACATGCATGTGATATACTCATGTGACCTCAACGGCATGATCTTTTTCTATTGTCGTAATGTTTGCCCACCAATTGCAATACTACAATATATGAATGTTCCACGTGCTAATTGGTGAGTGAGGTAAACTACACTCATGTCCATCATCTTGGCATTTTAAATTGTGGACTAAGGTATTAGAATGAGTTTATCTATAAATAGTAATGAGTATAATTTTAGTCAAATTAAGAGTCTTATATACCAAGTTATGTGAGTTAGGTATACATGTAATGTTTAAAAATAATGGGATAAAGCATGTTTTATATCAAACATTTGCTCTTCCTTTTTATCGTCTGTAAACTACAAACTTAGGGTCCCTATTGTTTCTAGCAAGGGTGTTATCCACAATGCTACTATAAACATAATTGTTATGTTGCAAGTTAATTTTATGGGTGATTTCAAGTGTCTATTGGTACCAGTCAGCAGTCGATAGTTTTGGCTGTTAATCAATACCATTACTATGTCAGCACAAATAAGTATCATAGTGTCACCCATGCTGACACAATTTCAATACTACTGATTGAGGCGGACCATGTTGACACAATTTCGATTTTAACAACCGAGAGAAAGTTTGTTTCATCCAACACCATCGAAAACCAAGGTCAAAAGAGAGAGAAGGGAAAAGGAGAAGCACCAACAATAACAAAAAAAAACAAATTGAAAATCCAAAATACATTATACCCTATATGTGTGGCTGTTCTAGTTCCAATTGTGCCACGTTGACACAATTTCGGTATTACCAATCAGAGCAAAGTTTGTCCCATACAATTCCATCCAAAACTAATATCAAAAGAGAGAAAAGGGGAAGCACCAACAATAACAGAAAAGAAATAGAAAACCCAAAATATATTGTACCTTATAGGCATGACTGTTCTAGTTCCAATTGTACCTCAATTCATGTATATGCATGCCTGTTCTAGTTCCAATTGTACCTCAGTTCAAGTCCAACTTTCTGTGGTTAACTGAAATATATTGATAGAGATGTAGATAAATCAATTTTAATACGAGATATCTTAGTAGCATTATTTGATTTTTTTTTAAAAAAAATATATAGGATTGACCTCACTAGGATACTATAAGAATTAATGTTCTCATTTAATGCATGAGAGTCATTTTGGAATTAGTAAAGTATGATCACTAGTTGAGATGTTTATAATATTTTGTAAATTATCGCTCCAAAATTTTATTCGATTTACTTTCTAGCTATTAGCTTATATTTATTTGAAGGTACACAAGTTAAGTAGAAGGTCACCATAGGACAAAAACTACTTCGAGTCAATATCTACACACTTCATAAACATTGCATAGTACCAAAACTATATCGTTCCAACCGAAGATCAGAACTCCAACATGGAGTAATACTTCAAGTTTGCTTAAGGGATTATGTGACAAGGAAGAAAAAAAAAAGTCAAATAGAGGAAATTAACAAGAATGAAATGAAGTAAACTACCCTTCTCATTGACAAATATGTGTCCATCAAAGAACTCAGCAAACTCAACTACATCTTCCGGTCTCTTAAAGTTGATGTATGCTCGAGAATGTCTCTGGTCTTTTTGGCTGCAAAATTCATTGCATATCATAAGGCAAACACCAAACAAGCCATCTAGGACTATCACTAACATATTATGTATCATATATATTAAAAGAGAGAGAGAGAGAGAGAGAAGAACCAACTTATATACCAAAATGCAATTAATCAAGAATATATTAAGTGTCAAATCTTGATGTTACATTAGTTATCCCTGCGGTAGATTATAATACTGATTGTTTTCTATTTTGTATTTGGATGCTTAAAAGTAGCGTCAATCAGGCAATGCACTTAATTAACCATCCAAAATATAGTCACTATAAAATTCTCTAATAAGAGAAATTAAGAATTGAGAATTTGGTGCCTTAGCTATACCCAGACGAACGAAGGAAAAGAGAAATGTAAAATGCAGTGCTAGAATACTTTTGCAACTTCGAGCAGTAAAAACCCACTTAAATGTGAGTTATGTTCTTTAGGAAGAATGGATACAGGCATTATCATAAACTCCACGCCAATGTAACTAGATTTATTGCATATAAGCTAACAGAATTAAGGAGAAAGGTCACAAGGTTAGAGCAAATGCCCTCTAATTGCCACATAATCCAATCCCACGCAGCCTGCAACGTAACCAAGATCGCCGAGTTTTATTAGGGCGATAAATGGTGCCAACACGACCCTATCTAGCCATCATACAATCGAAATTTATTCACTGCACATCAAAGAAAAAGAAGGGAAAACGAAGAACCCTTGCCTAATCTTCCCGGAGCGAAAGCAGAACCAATCGTAGCGGCCGGCGAACTTGCTGTCGATCTGATCCACCAGCGCCGCCTGGAGCATAGACGGCGGCAAGCGCCGCACCGAAACCTTAGTCCGACCAAAGAGATCTTTCATGTGATCCACCCTCGAAACCCCTTACAATTTGACTGAAAATTGACACCCTCGCTTCAAGATCGCCATCCCCGCTCGGGAATCCTCGAAGGACTCGATCGGGAGGACATGAATTCCTTGCCTGAAGGCATAGGGTTTTTGCCAGCGAAATACGGTTCCGATCCGAGACAGGGATTGCGGGAAGAGCACGGATCGGGGGCGAGAGGCAGCGAGCACAAACTTGATGTTAAGAAGAGAGCGAGACAGGGAGATTGTTTATTAATGAAAAATTATGTAGTTTTCTGGTTAAAAGACAGTATTAAATAAAATTATTTTATTTTTATTTAAAATGATTTAATTTAATTAAAATTAGCTAAATATTAATGGAGTAATTTTAATTAAATTTTAAGCACCTTGGATAATCAGAGCAATTAAACTAAAATTAATTATAGAAATTTTGATAAAGTTGTTCCAATTACTATTTTTTTTAAGTAATAATTTTATTTTGGGATTCAACCAAATTTAGATTAAATTTCAATTGAGTGTTAGAAGATATTATATAATTTTTAATGGTAAATGAGTTAATCTAAAAGGCTTTTCATTATATTAGAAATTTAAATCTATAAATAATTTTATCAGGACAGATTTATAATAGTTATCGCTCTTATTTATCAAATAAAGACTTATCTTGCGGGACATCTTATTTTAGGTCTAAATAAACCTTTAGTCATTTTATAAAAAAAATTACTAAGATCTTGAGAAAAAAAAAATAATTGGCTCAATTATTTTACTTCTATTTTTCAAAATGATTTAAACATTCTCAAACTATTTGATGGGACGGAGACCGTAGAAGCCACATGGAGCCAAGACTCAATCAAGTCCACGATAGTTCTCACGAGGAAGTCCAAGTCCAACCAAGATTGATTTAGCTGAGCTCAAATTAGGTCAGTCAACTCCTACAAAGCTCAAGTCGCATTTGTTCGAGTCACGTCCGAGTTAAGTTCAAATCGCTCCTAAATTCAGATGCGACATAATAGTTAACATTGGTTACAAAAGTACTAGTTACAAAGAGATCACGTCTAATACAGGAGATAATCAGAAGGTGTCACGGGGTGATACAGGAGTGTCACATGGTAGAAAGGTCAATAATCCTGCTGAGGTGACATGCCCCTGGCTCTTAACGACCCCTGCTCTCCACGGTTTTTCAGATCCAACCGACCTTGGCTCCCGACGACCCCCGACTCTCAAGACCGCGCCTCCCTATGGCCCCCATCTCTCCGCAGTTCCTCAGTTCTAAATGGTCGCGACTCCCCGCAACCCCCGGTTCCTGAGAGCCCCGGCTCCTAGCAGCCCCCGACTCTCCATGATTTTCCGAATCCTAACGATCTCGACTCCCGGGGACCCCCGGCTCCTAAGACCCCGACTCCCGGTAATTCCTGACTCTCCGCAGTTCCTCGGCTCTCCACAGTTCCCGGGCTCCCAACGGCCCCGGCTCTTTGTGGCTCCCCCACTCATATTATATTCCCCTCGTAATTTGGAACAAACAGTCGTTGCTTGTGGAAGACGCGGACAATATAATCATTATTCTGCGGAGTACGTGGGAAACACACTCATTTACTCCGAATAAATAGAGAGTAAATGAGGTAATGTGGGCAGAAATCTCAAGGCACGTAGAGAACGTGGACAGCTAAGCACAACTTTATAAAAGGTCGTCTGCCCTGCAGGTAGAGGTACGTGCACATACGCATCCACAAATCTTAATTACTATTCATCATTTTCCCTCCACGGAACCCTAACTTGAGTGTCAGAGTGGCCGTGTCGGGGAACCCTTGACCGTCATTCTAACCGTCTCTTTCTAGTTTCCCCATATATACCTAGGTGGATCTCTCTACGAACTCTTGTTGTTGCCCTGTGATTGACGAACAAGTCGGCATCAACGTCAACTAGCTAGCGGCTCATCCATCGATGTTCCTATGTAGGATCAAATTGACATTGTCTGTCGGAACACTGAGTTAAGACCTGAACCGAGACATTGAGATGGACGACACTGGCATACCTAACGTCATCGTCATGGTAACAAAAAATTTCAACAAATTAGTGGTTGCAATGGTGCAAGCGGTATGGCAAGGACAGCCACAACAGCCAACACCACCCACACCTCCCCCAGTCGAATTGCACCAAGATCAACAGATGCGACACGAGTGCCTCATCAAAGGTCTACTCGACTGACAAGAACGCCTCAGGCGGCAATTCCCGCTTTGGTGGGCGCATCGATGATACAAGAGTCCTCTTTTTGATCTTCAGGAGAGACCCCGCGTCAGGACCCGTCGAAGGGGAAAGCCCCTACTCCAGTGAAACAAAGGCTCCTCAAGGCCCTCCATTTTCCAAACGTGTCCTTCGGTACGGGTTACCATGGCACTTTCGCGCATTATAAATCGGGAAGTACAATGGAACTACTGATCCCGAGGACTACATATGCAAGTTTGAGAACGTCTCCCTATTACATCAATATACGGACGACATCAAGTGTCGAGTCTTTTTGACAACTCTCTCAAGTTTGGTGCAAATGTGGTTTAATTTGCACCCACCTCGTCAAAGTGTTAAAAAGAGCTTCCAAGTTTGAGTGAAACGAAGACTACAACAAGGCCTTTGCGGAATTAAAGGAATATCTGTCCCGCCTACTGCTTCTCTTCAAATTGGTGGTAGGCGAGATATTGTGGGTATACTTGTCAACCTCTGAGGGAGCTGTGGACATAGTCTTGTGTCAAGAGGACAGCGTGTAACACCCTATATATTTTTTTAGTCACTTGTTGAAAGAGGTCGAAAGAAAGTATACTAATTTGGAGAAGTTGGTCTTTGGGTTGGTTCTCGTTGCTCGTCGATTGAGGTCATACTTTCTTACCCATCCAATCACGGTCCTCACCAACAACAGTTTAGGTCAAGTGTTAACAAACCCAGAAGCATCCTATAAATTGATCAAGTGGACCACCAAAATGAGTGAGTACGATATTCAGTGTCAGCCAAGGGCAACCATCAAAGCTCAAGCCCTGGCAGATTTTCTGACTGAGGTCCCCGACTAGGATGTTGAAGGAACATGAAAAATTTACGTGGATGGCTCATCCACTCGGCAAGGCAGTGGTGTCGAGATCTTATTAATCTCCCCTCGGAAAGATGTGCTCCAACTCTCCATCTGGATTAATTTTCGGGCGTCTTATAATGAAGTCGAATACGAAGCATTGCTCACGGGACTTCAAGCTGCTAAACAAGTCGAGGCTTCCTGAGTTATCATCCACTTGGACTCCCAATTCACCACTCAGCAACTGGGAGGGAACTTCGAGATCAGGAATGATCGGTTATGGCAATACTCAGAACTTTTTGAGAAACTCAAAGCTGTTTTTGAAAAGGTCATCATATAGAAATTTTCCCGTGCAGAAAATCAGAAGACTGATGAGCCAACTAAATTGGCAAGTGCACTAGCCACCTAGACTCCGGATAACTAGGTAACTCGAACTCTGCTAATTTCTCAAATCGATCAGACTGCAGGCCTTGACATGATCGTCGATTGGAGGACACCTATCATCGCTTACCTCGATCGAGGAATCCTACCTACTAATTTGAAAGAAACCTAACTGCTCAAAAAGAGAGCGCCCCATTTCACGTTGATCAGGGACATTGTATCGATGGTCCTTCTCTCGCCCCCTCCTTAAATGTCTCGGTCCCGAAGATACCGACTATGTTATGAGAGAGATTCATGAAAATATTTATGGGAGTCATATTGGGGGACGAACGTTGGCGCGCAAAGCATTATTGGCCGAGTATTTTTGGCCAACTCTGCAAGCAGATACGGCTCAATTCGTTGTCGTCTGCATCTAGTGCCAAAAGCATCAAAATCTCTCTCATCGCCTAACTGAATTCTTGAAGATCTCCACTATCTCATACTCCTTTGATCAGTGGGGCATGGACATTGTGTGTGCTTTCCCAACTAGGTCACAACAGATAATGTTTCTCCTTGTGGCAGTAGATTATTTCTCTAAGTGGGTAGAAGTTGTGCCCTTGGCTCGAAAACAGAGGACGTCGTTAAGAAGTTCTTGTGGCAACACATTGTTTGCTGATTTGGCGTACGTCACAAGCTTGTCTCGGATAACAACCGATAGTTTCAGGGACTACGACTGAAAGAGTGGTGCGAGGGGTTCGGCATCCAATAAACTTTCACATCGGTATCTTACCCACAGATCAATGGCCAAGTGGAGATGGTCAATCGAAAAATAGTCCACGGACTCAAAATTAAATTGGACCACGTTTGAGACAGCTGAATAGATGAATTGCCTAGTATTCTCTGAGCCTACCAGACCACTCCTCGGGAGAGCACGGGGATAACTCCTTTCCACTTTCTCTAAGGTGGAGAAGCAATGGTCCTGGTAGAAATTGGCGAAGAATCCACTCAAAAACTTTCCTATGGACAAGACAATGCAAATATATGGCTTCTCGACCTTAACTTGATTTCGAGACCAAGGATAAAGCAATCTCCCGACTCGTCGCCTACCGACAGAGAATGCGCCATAATTACAATAAGCGAGTCATTCCCTATTTTTTTTCAAGTCGGAGACCTGGTCTTGAAGAAAGTCAAACCAGTTGGAGATGTTAGCAAGCTGGAGCCACAATGGGGGGATCGTTCCGGGTAATTCACAAGTTAAATACAGGGTCATACTACCTATAGGACTCGAACGGTAAGGATCTCGAACATCCATGGAGTGTCAACCACCTGAAGTCCTATTGTTCCTAAGAAGTTTTCATATCCTTTCCGAAATCTTTCTTCCTAAGACGATCCTATATTTCCCTCTTGTCAATAAAAGAATAGTTTTCGTCAGATTAAAGGTACTCCTCCTAAACTCCTCCGACTCAAACATAGTCGGGGTCGAGATCCATGAGTCTACGATATCAACATCCCCTTGTCAACAAGGGTCGAGCGTATATCATATCGCTCGTGTCCTCTTCAAGACTCAAACTCTCCCAACTCGGACATAGCTAAGATCGAGATCCATTAAGCTACAGTATCAACCTCCGCTTGGAGACAAGAGTCGAGCATATATCGTATCGTCCACATTCTCTTCAGGGCTCAAACTCCCCCGACTCGGACATAGTCGAGGTCGAGATTCATGAGGCTGTGGTATCAACCACCCCTTGGCGATAAGGGTTGAGCACATATCATATCTCTCGCGTCCTCTTCAGGGCCCAAACTCTCTCGATTCGGACATAGTTGAGGTCGAGATCCATGAGACTGCGGTATCAACCTCCCATTGGCGATAAGAGTCAAGCGCATATCATATCTCCCGCATCCTCTTTATGACCCAAACTCTCTCGACTCGAACATAGTCGAGATCGAGATCCATGAGGCTACGATATTAACCTCCCCTTAACGATAATGGTCGAGCGCATATTGTATCACCCGCGTCCTTTTTAAGACCCAAACTCCTCTGACTCGAACATAGTCGGGGTTGAAATCTATGAGGTTGCAATATCAATATCCCCTTGGCGATAAGGGTCGAACGCATATCGTATTGTCCGCGTCCTCTTCAAGGCCAAAACTCCCCTAACTCGGACGTAGTCGAGGTCGAGATCCATGAGGCTGCGATATCAGCCTCCCCTTGGCGGTAAGGGTAGACCGCATATCGTATCGTCGACATCCTTTTGAGGGCCCAAATTCACCTGACTCGAACATAGTCGAGGTCGAGATCCATGAGGCTGCAGTATCAACCTCCCTTTAGCAACAATGGTATAGTGCATATCGTATCGCCCACGTCCTTTTCAGGGCTCAAACTCCCTCGACTTGGATATAGTCGGGGTCGAGATCCATGAGGCTGCGGTATCAACCTCCCCTTGACGACAAGAGTCGAGCGCATATCGTATTGCCCGCCTCCTCTTCAAGGCCCAAATTTTCCCGACTCGGACATAGTTAAGGTCAAGATCCATGAGGCTGCGGTATCAACCTCCCCTTGGCGACAAGGGTCGAGCGCATATCGTATCGCTCGCGTCCTCTTCAAGGCCCAAACTCCCTCGACTCGGACATAATCAGGGTTGAGATCCATGCGACTGCAGTATCAACCTCCCCTTGGCGACAAAGGTAGAGCGCATTCATATCGCTTGCATCCTCTTCAGGGCCCAAACATCTCTGACTCGGACATAATCGGAGTCGAGATCCATGAGGCTGCAATATCAATCTCCCCTTGGCGATAAAGGTCGAGCGCATATCATATTGCTCACATCCTCTTTAGGGCTCAAACTCTCCGGACTCGAACATAGTCGGGGTCAAGATCCATGAGGCTGCGGTATCAACCTTCCCTTGGCGGCAGGTCGAGCGCATATCATATCGTCTGCATCCTCTTCAGAATCTAAACTTCCTCGACTCGGACATAGTCGGGATCTAGATCCATGAGGTTACGGTATCAACTTCCCCTTGGTGACAAGGGTCGAGCGCATATCATATCGCTTGCATCCTCTTCATGGCTCAAACTCCCCCGACTCGAACATAGTCGGGCTCGAGATCTATGAGGCTACGGTATCAACCTCCCCTTGGCAACAAGGGTCAAGCGCATATCGTATCGCTTATGTCCTCTTCAGGGTCCAAACTCAACCAACTCGGACATAGTCGAGGTCGAGATCCATGAGGTTGCGGTACCATCATTTCCTTGGCGACAAGGGTCGAGCGCATATCATATGACCAATGTTCCAGGGAATAGAAAGAAACAACTACTCAAAAAAAGGATTTCATTATATTCGACAACTTCACTCCATAAGCTTAGATCATCAAAAAGAATTCAGAAAAATCATTACATGAGCTATAGGAGCACAAGTCAAGGTAAATTAGCCACATCTTCTTCCAGAAGGTTGTCGACGATCTTAGACAAGTCAATACGGGGAAAGGTGTTATATCTGAGAGATGTCCTAAGACAATCATCTTATGATTTGTACATATTTATTAGATAAATAAAGATTCAATATTTGAGTGTACATATTTTATGTATATGATTATATCTTAAACTCACTTACTAAATGTCCGTAATACTATCCATAGCATGAGAGAACTTGTGATTAGATCGCATCTATTGAGCATCTCTACATGTATAATTATGAATATATTGAAATCTTTCCTAGTCAATGAATTGATATGTTCGGACATCATCGATTCTGTAAAACTAGCACGGATTATACTCTTTGGTCTAACCAAACAGTTGTTCGTCACTAGCTGGAGACATTGGGATGTCGAGAGTTAAACGTGGATATTAGTTATGGTAACTGGTTCATCGGAGTGACTTGATGTAGGACTTCATATGATTCTCTACATATATAGATATATCAATGAAGCTCTTACTGCACCTCAAGTGCAAGTTCCTTCGACTTAAGGTATTCAAGTCACCTTGATTATGGATGTTGGTGTAAGGAGCATCAGAATCGAACCTATGATTTTGATATTGTCAAAGGTTCAAAGTTAAGTCATGTTGTGATTTAATGCATTGTGAGCTAA
>JBBUKS010320229.1:0-20400 GCA_038050645.1 Hedychium gardnerianum
AGCCCGAACAGTGACTAGTGCATAAGGGGGGCAGGAACCTGGCTACTAGCCAGGATTTGATCCCTAGACCTCATTGTGACAACACCTCATGCACTAGCCAACAGCTCATCCCGTGGGGACGAGTTGTGGAATGTATATGCCTTGATGTATGAGTGTCTTTGATGTGGGTAGGCCATGGTTTGGCCTTTTGATTGGGTGTTGTGATGAGGTGTCGGCCATGTAGGCCAAGTTGTAGTAGTAATGTAGGCATGTACTTTGCTTGATGTATTCTTTTGGCCCAGTAATATATTTACCAATTTTCAATGAAAGACTTTGCTTGTTGTCTTTTGACTTCCAAAATAGAGACTATACATAAGACATGATCTAAGAAGACACCTGGAGGTATGAATTCGACAAAGATGCTCCTATCTTGTTCCAACCATAGTTTGTTCATCATAGCCCTATCAAAAAATGATTAACCAGATAATATCGAACCTGGAACAACCGACCTGACCTCACGAAAGTTTCCCACAGCCGCCCGGATAAATCGGAAAGCACTCGCGACGGGCGACCCAGAAGTTCAGCATCCCGTAGTTGTACGCTCCATTTGAAGGAAAAATTTCTACAAATGCATCGTAGCTAGAGATCAAACCGCAAGTGCCTGAATGATAACTTGATGTCCTTCCATTGCACCGTAGCCCCGGGGGCTCTATAGCCCTATAAAAAAAATGTTGAACCAGATAACACCGAATCTGAGGCGACCGGTCTGGTCCCACGAAAGTTTCTTACTGATCGCTAGGGTAAATCGGGAAGCGCTCGTGGAGGACGACCCAGAAGCTCACCATCCCATGGTGGCTAGTCCCATTTGGAAAAAAAAAATCTCTATAAATGCACCGTAGCTAGGGATTAAACCGCGGGTGCCTGTGTGATAATTTGGCGCCCTTCCATTGCATCATAGCCCGGGGGCTCTCCATAGTCCTATCAAAAAAATAATAATAAATCCAACTAACCCTGGTGGCGATCGGTCCAGTCCCACAAAAAAAAATTATCGACCATTAGGATAAATCGAGAAGTGCTCATGACGGACAGCCCAGAAGTCCAGTATTCATTGACTGCGCGCCCCATTTGAAGAAAAAAATCTCTATAAATATACCATAGCTAAAGAACGAACCGTAAATACCTAAGTGACAACTTAAATACTCTATCATTGTATCATAACCTTGGGTCTCTCTAGAGTACTATCAAACTTAAATATTATGCGTTCATTTGTACATCAATCTTGATGAGTGTTATAGAGTCCTGGAACCTTTTAACAACTTGGTTAATGATGTGTCGTGTATATTTTATTTTTGATATTTTTATTACTTAATTAATTAATTTGATAATGTATATTTGTTTTCCCGTACTCAATAGGAATTCATATTTTAATTATATTTTATTGTTATAATGTATTTCAATTTCTTTAATTACTCTTTGTTATGCAAATATAAGCATCGTGTTCAAATTTCTTGAGTTGAATTTAAAATATTTGAGTTTATAAAAAATTTAATAATGTATGTGTCTTAATATATTTATAATATTTTACTAGATATGATCAGTAAACAATAGCTCCTCAACATTTATCCAGCGCTCAAAAGAAAACACAGAGAAGAGATCTCTTTGTTTATAAATAACGCAATCTAATTCTTAAAATGTTGCATGAATATGTTTTAGTGTTGAAGGCAAGACATTGATGCTTTAGTATCGAAGGGCAAAGAGTGTGGTGGTTAATGTTTTCTCAAACATATCGAAACTCTCCTCGAAGAGATCTCATTGTCTTACCGTTTTTGAGTCACCAGCCACCATCACAAAGGCCAATCTAATAAAGAACCGCTGTGCTAAAGCAAATGCCTTCCTCCTCATGATTTATCATCTTTCAGAAAATATGAGATCGTCCTAAAAAGATAATTAAGGTGATGGACTTCACCTTTTCTCCCATGCTTCACATTAGATTGTTGAGAAAAACAATCTGAACAAGATTTACCTAGCCGGCATCGAAGAGTCGTTATAGAAACAAGAAAGATCTACATCGATTGCTCCCTATCATGCAGCAACCCCCATCATTAAGTAGAAGTCAAATTATGTAGAATCATGTTGATTGTACCATCAAACCAACCAAAAAGTAGGATCAGTTAAAAATATATATATTATTGCTATATCTTCCATTAGAAAAAGTAGAACAAAACAGTGATAGCTAGTATCTCTTTCTTGTCAAACATGTAATAAAAATTCAAAGAGAAGTAACTTATTGCTAGATAATAAGATAAACAAAATAGTGAAAAAAGTATATATAAATAAATAATTTTACCTTTTGAGTTTCTCACACAATGCTCGTTGGGCAGGTATTCCCAAGTCAGGCCTGACTTCTTTGTTCATTCTTCCAGGAATTCTTGGCAGCTTCAGCAGATGAAGAACCAGAATCTCCATTAGTGTCCTTCAGCTTAGAAAAGAAAGGATCCCATTCATGTGCCCCAATTATTCTCTGCCCACCCTCTAACAAAGCATACTTCCAGCTGTTCTCTTCGATGAACTCCTTATCTTCTCGGCCTTCAATCATGTCCTTTCTCAGTTTTGTAACTCTGTCAATGACTGCTTGTACAGACACATCAAAGGCATCCTTTAGGGTCTCCATTTTAGATCTAGGGTCCGCATAAATCAACCTTGGAATAAGACCTATAACTGTTTCTCGCAATTGTTCAATGATATCTGGGGAGATTTGCTTCAACCTTTCTTCAATGCTGACATTCCTCTTTCTAATGTCATCCTCGGGGATAAATACAGAATAAGTTGAGTAGTTTCTTGGGAGATGCCATGTATATTGTATATATGCCGATCCAGGATGGAAAAAAACAGGTATGCAACCAGCTAACATTGAGTCGAAAGCCGATCTCCTTGTATAAGAATCTCCCTGAGGTTGTAAGCAAAACAAAGAACTCTGGAACATCTTCATTATGCTGCTTGGAGAGTGACACTTGCTCTCTCCAAGATCACACTCCAACAATTTACAGATCTTTGAACTTCTGCACTGCTCTATGATCTGCCCTCTGATTGACTCTGAATTGTTGGGGCGTGGTGCACCGGCAAATGAAAAGAGATACTTCCGCGCCAATTTCCTCATCCTGTCCTGCCAAATGAAAACATCAGCATCCTTCGCCGGGTGAAAGTAAGTAGGATATGGTATCCCAAAATCATTAGCATTCCATGGGCTTGCCTCCACTACCAGCATCGACATGTTTCTTGCGGCTGGCAAGAACAAAAGCTTGTTCCCCCAATCAGTTTCATTATCAGACAATCTTCTAAAATCCCAAGTGATCCTCCCAGCCACCAAGAAATGGTCTCTACCCCCCATCACACTCCACTCAGGCCTCTTCATGAGCCAATCAACCAATTCAAGTGATGCAGCATCCCTGACTGATATATTGTATCCCCAAAGGTACCGAGCTATGTCGAACCCAGCATAGAAAGGAACAAAAACAGCAGCAGCAATGGATGAATCTTTGGTCAAGCAATCATACTGTTTCATTCGGTTGTTGAAGATCACATCGACTGCAAATTGATTAGTAGCATACCATCCTGTATTCGAGAAAACTCCATCAGCATCCTCGAGCGGAGGTCCCATACCGACATTACTTGTGAACTTGCACATATTGGTCCAAAGGCTCAACTTTCTACAATCTGTGAGCATGTCGGTATTGAACCTCGAAGGGAGATCATGGACGTAGATGTACCTCCCCCCGCACGGATCACTCTTGTTCTCTATCGTCCGGAGGGCTCGTGTGAAAGGAAATGCCTTGAGACCTTGATCCATCTTGGCCAGTTTGAGCACTTCATATGCTTCCGGGGGGTTGGAGGAAGAGGAGTAAAGAACAGGTTGATCGGCATCTGGTTTGCCGCTGAGAACGGCGAAGTGGAAGTAAAAGATCATGATCCAGAACATGGCAGATAGAGTTGCCAATAAACACAGCCGCATAGGCGGAGGCTTGCCATTGACCTTCTCCATCTCCTCCTGATGCCTGGAGGTGGACGATCGCCGTCTCATCTCGACTGATGAATCTCAATCGATCAAAATCCAACCAAATTGAACGCCACAGATCCAATTTGACCAGAGTAAGTATTGATCACGCCCCTCTCAGTTTCAAAAACCCTAAACAAACAAAATTGATGGGGCACCTAAACACAGATCCGAGTACCCCACAAAACGCTATGAAATGGCACTTCAAATCCCGCTTCCTTTCCGCTTTCAAATCTCCACCGGGAGGGAAAACGTCGAACCAGGCTCACTTGGGAAGAACAATGGCGGAAACATCACCAACAAAAACAAACATCTCATAGTAAAAAAAAAAAACAGACGCGATAAAAGAAGAACTCACGAGAGAAATCGACGCCGCTGACGGAGAGGAAGCTTGCATCAGACCCACCGGACCACCACCATTCACGGGCAGATAGCGACGGACGTTGGCGTCGCGAAGCCTCTTAGCTAGTCTCTTGTGGGAAAGTGTCGGCCAGCTCCGTCCCAGTGGGTAACCAGTTGCCTCCGTCTACTGGTCGGCCCCACCAGGACACCTGTCGGGTCCTATTTAAACTCCAAAATTTAGTGCCTATTTAGCGCCCCAATTTTGTCCTACTTGACGCCGTTAATGTCCGTAACGGCCGTCAGGTTTGCCGGCCCGACCCGCAAGTGGGACCGCCAGACATGCCCGCACCATGACGCGATGCCGTCGCGCTTACCGAAGCAATTATTACTCTACATTTATACACGTCGTCCTATTTAATAAAGTAAAAAATCAAAAGAGCGCCTTGAATACAAGGAATCCTCAAATGGAAACTTGTTTTATATAAAAATTGTGAAATGGACGCCGTGTTATATATTTTTTTCTCAAAAACACTGACTATTATTATAATAACTACGGCTAACTATTATAATTATTATGTAATTATTATAATATGATAAAATATGATATTTTATTCCAATCAAAATTATTATAGATAGAATATTAGCTATTAGATCAAAATATTCTTTATTAATTAGATCAAAATTACTTAAATTCTATTAAAATAATAACTTATTTAAAATTACTTTAAAATTTTTATAACAACTATTAAGAGCTACTGTAACATTATAACAATCAAGGGCGGAGTCAATATAGGCTCAGCTACCTATTTTGGGCCTCGAGAAAAATTGATACATGTAATTAAAAAAATATTTTAAAAATAAAAATACCATCAATAAATGATGAACTCATTCGAAAAAAAGAGTACACGATGAATTTTAAAAGTCAAACACAATCAAGTTCATGAAGATATTTTTCAGGGGTTATAGACAGATATAATTATATTAAAATTAATTTTCTACTTATTTACGACATTCATCATAATTCGTCAAAAATAATAAATTTATATTATTATCGTATTGATTTATTTTATGATGTTATTGATTTATAATTTTAAAAGTTAATTGATCATTTTTCATACGCAAAATATGAAGTTACTCTTTTGTGTAATTTATTTGTACCTACAAAATTTATTTTTGACTTTTGAAAAAAAAAATTAATACAACTAATTGAGTTTTATTCATAATATTTTTCCCCATATTAAATCTCATTGTATTTGATGATCAATTTGAAATAATTATTTTAGTGCAAATGAACTAAATCATATTTGAGTTTAAGTTTTAAAAATATACGTGATATTTAAATTTTATTTGAAACTCATAAATACAAATAATTTTGACTCAAGATCATTTTAAAATAAAATTCAAGTTTGGTTTGACTTGTTCGAACCTCGATTTGAACTAAATTGAATTATAATTTAAATTCAAATTTGATTCGCATTATTTGAATTTTAATTTGAACATATGTAAATTAAAATTATCTAAAAAATTAAAGTTCGATTCGAGTTTGGCTCACTAGTGGCACTGAACAATCGAATAAAATTTTATAAGTTCGAATTCGACTGAAAAAATTATTGAATATTGAGCTCGAAAATGATAATTTTAAATATGGATCAAATATTTTTCAAGTCCGGTCAAAAATTTCATGAACATGTTCAATTCATTTGCATGCAAGTTGTCTATCCTGAATCAAGATCCTAATTTCACCCCTAATAATAATTAATATAACATTGTTATAGTCTAGGTGGCTATTATAAGTGTGATGACTACTATAACTATGATAGTTATCAATACAATATTGTAATAATTACTAAGTAACTATTATAAAAAAATTAAAATAATTTTGATAAGTTAAAATAATTTTGATCAAATTAATAATAAATATTTGGATATAATAATATTTTATATATAATAATTTTGATTAAAGTAAAATATTATATTTTATCAAAATATTCTTTGGATAAAATATATGATGAATGTCAATTTAATGATTTTTATAATGTATATATATATAGAGAGTTTTGATATTATTCATATTTCATCCTACACATCATACACATCATGTACACATCCAAAAAAAAATTTTGAAAATTTTTTGATTTAAAATTTTGTATATGCTTAATATTATAACTCAATTCCTAAATCATAAAAACAAAATTTCATTAGCATAACTAAAAAAAAAAATGATCCGCCCTGATAAATTCAGACATCTTAATTAGTCATCTCGTCCACCAAACGAATATCCAGAATATATATATATATATATATATATTAATAATTTTTAAATGTGGGACATGGGAACGTATGTTTTTTTTAAAAAATATATATAATTAAATCATTTCAAAATTATAACATAATTTTTTTATGTGAACAGATTGTTTAAAATTATTTAATCAAAGATAATTAAACTTCAATTACTTCCAAAAGTTTAAAATGTAAGTAATAAAAAATTATCATATAAGGATTTTGATTAAAATTATTATAGCTTTAGAAAAACATCTGGGAAAAAAATTGAAAAATTAAATAATTGAAAGATTTTTCTATTTTTTTTTTTTTACAAATATAGATATTAAATTTCTTATAAATACGTTCATGAATGTTTATAAACTTCACATAAAAATAACAACTCATGATTGTAAAACACTCACAAATACTAAACCTAATCAATCATTGTCAAGCTCCACCATTGAATTTGTAAGCTTTGACCTGAATTACTTAAGTTGATCGCCAAGTCAAGTAATCTAAAGGAGTCAAAGTCGTTAAATGAATCCAGCTGGCAAGCTCCGCAGGTCAAACAAACTAAACAATTTGGATGAATTGGTTGACCTGCACAAATCATACAATTTACACAATTTAATTAAGGTGATAAAAGATAAAACATTTATTTCAACGTCCCTGTCAATCCATTTTAAAATTAATACGAAAAAAGTAAATCACAGGAGCTAGTCTAGTTAGTCCGAATAATAATTAATATATGTAAGAGAACAAAAATCTAATTACTAATTAGTATTTGATATTCAAATTTTATGATGATAATATTTTATGCATTAATCATCCGTTCATTCCGTGAAAATGTTAATCAAGTTTGACAAGTGAAATGATTCATATGAACTGATTAATCCAAATGATACGACAGACCGATCAAATTTAAACAAATTGTCTGAACGTATAATTTATTTTTTTTATTTTAGAATAGTTAAGTAATTGAATAAATGAAATTGTATATATACCGCTACGATAATTTATTCCTTCAATTTTCCATCCTCGAGGTAAACAAGTCTCGATCCTTCTAACCCGATTTTGAAGGAGACTCCAAATACAAATGTAATGATATTTTACGGGTGTAGTGTAATATTAAATATTTTAAAAAATAAATAAGAGAATAGGCATCTAAATATAAAACTGTCAGACGGAATAATTTATACGAGTTGAGAAATCTTCAATCTAATTTAAGACGAATTGAGAATTAAGCGGATTAATTCATGAACTCATTAAAAAAAATTATTTTTTTTTTAAAAAAATCATATTTTAAAGATTTTACTTTTAAAATGTAGCATCAATTTCCGTATGTTTTTCATAAGCTCAATTAAATGTATTAGATATTTTAAATGGAAATGGAAATAAAATGAGCACTCATGTTTGATATTATTTAATTTTAAAATAAAAAAATAATAAATTAATATAAAATTTAATTTATATGTATTTCTTAATATGCGGATCAATCCAAACTCGTAGCGGAACGGCCCAACTCAAATGGACAGTTCTATCTAAACGGGCATAGAATTTATTTAATTATCAAGAAAAAAACAAATAGAATGAAATGATAAAGTTAAAATGCTTCTATTGGGTAGTTTCGGAATCTCGTGCCGTGCCGTGTCGGTTTTTCTCTCTTCAACGTGCCCGTTTCCATTCACCTCCCGTTTCGAACGGCTTGGCCATCCTTTATATACCATCAACGATCGCACCATTCGGAGCCTTCACGACGCCAGATCAACACAAGTACCACCATCTCTTTCGCAACCACGTCCTTTGTCGATTTAGATCTAGGGTTGCGGTCGGATTCCGATCACGGGACGCCTCGGAGTTGCTCCTGCCGGCGATGCTCTCATGGAAGGAAAAGGTGGCGGCGAGGCTCTCGCGGATCCTCGCCGACTCCTCCTCTTCTCCTACTACTCCTTCCGGAGATTACTCCCCCATCGCTATGGAGGACGAGGTAGTACCCATCGACCCCCTTTTTCTCCTGATTTGCCGTATGATTTTTTTATTTTTTTTTAGATCTGTTCGTATTAGGTGCCTATGGTACATTTTCTTTGGATATTTGTTACAACGTTTGAACTTTGAGGAGCGCAACTTTTGTAGCCCTAGATTTTTATCTGTTTCGTAGGCTTCAAATTTCTATGATGAATTTGCTGTTGCGACTGGCTTTGTTTGGTTTGAGTCTATTTTGTTTCTTGAAATATCTGAAAAAATTGGATTATGAATGAGATATAAATTCTTCGCGGTGCATCCGTATCTGAACTAGCACGGATTTAGATAATTTGATTTAGAAGGTTAACATGTGTAGAGCACTTCGTTTACTTTTCAAATGTTCTGAAAAGTCATTTGATGAATAGTTTTTGTACTACTACTCGAGAACTGAGAATAATTCCATCAATAACTCATCCCGAGAGTTGCAGACTTAGAATTAATTCCATCAATAACTCACCCTGAGAGTTTGAGAATTGGGAATTTGTAGTCAAATAAGCATTGTGCGACAAGTTTAAGGAACCATCGAAGTCATGAGAACTACTTGTCCTAGGAACGTATAGGTTGAATTACCCCAGGTGAGGATACATAGTGAAAATGCTTTTTGAGAGACAAAGACAATATTGATCCTCTTAGGAGGGTGAACAAATGGGATGAGAGGAGGTAAAAGAGAGGAAATTCTTTTGAGACAAACTTGCTTGGTTAATATTGATGTAAACATTGCATATAGTCAATTCTTCAAACATGATATGAAGTTTAATCAATCTAATCAAATAGATCCATTATAAAATATTTTTATGATGTCTTGAG
This sequence comes from Hedychium gardnerianum, assembly GCA_038050645.1. Classification (NCBI taxonomy): domain Eukaryota; kingdom Viridiplantae; phylum Streptophyta; class Magnoliopsida; order Zingiberales; family Zingiberaceae; genus Hedychium; species Hedychium gardnerianum. The sequence continues at coordinate 9,464 of JBBUKS010320229.1, forward strand.
CCATGGTGGACTGACTGTATTTCAATAATAGAATTCTGAAATAAAATTCAAAATATATTTGTCTAATTATTTTCTAACTTAGGATAAAGATTGATCACTAATGTAGCAATGAATAACATAACACGACAAAGAGATATTCTTATGAGGGAAGAGGGAATTATGCGTTATAGATGAAGGTATCACTAGGGTTGTATAGGATTGGCAAGAAGGGTAGATGGACTTTAGATGGGTTGAATATTAGATTGGCAACACGAAGGGACATTAGAGGAATTGGTCCTAATCAATATGCTAAGAGAGGGAACTTCTTATGAATGTGGAGCAGAAGGAGGTGTCTCTAAAATGATGGATTTCCTTCTTCTGGAATTTGCTTGAATTTGCATGTATAAAAAATTTCTGAACATAATGGCCCTCTCTTAACTTTTACGTTTGAACAACTAGATGTTTCTTTGTACTTTAATCGCTTATATGAAACTATCCTTCCATGGAGACTATATTTTATTACTGTTGTGATCTTTCCATATTTTAGTTGTATTGTTATCTATTGGCGAAACCATAAGACGATGTACGGGTATTTCTAAACATGTTAGGATTTCTTCCTATATCTTCTATCATTTCTTTATTATAATCAACCAAAGAAATGCCAGCCAATCTTTGGCATGGGGTACTTTCTGGGAAGAGTATTAATTTTGAAGTGCTACAGAAAAAAATTACCTGGAAGTTCAGTCCCTTGTTTTTAATTTGCACTTGAGAAATAATAATAAGAACTGAAAAAACACAAGACAACAGCAATGCATTCTTTTGATAGCCAAATAGTGTTACATGACGATGCTTTCCTCGTATATAGCATTTACAAAGTTCAGGTGTGGTTTCTTTTATGTTGACTTGTGAAATTCCATCTAAGGTGAAAGTAATTGAGAATCTATATTTCTGTACTGAAATGCTTTATTATATTCTGTTATTATGTGCTCAACATCGACATGCAAGGTAAGGTTATGGGGTTATGTAGCATGAAATACTTGTTGATTTTGTATGTCACTAATTTCCCTTTCTTGCAGGCAACATCTTCACAAGACTATTCATTTCAAGCTAAACGGTCTTTCTCTTCAAACTTTTTGTCTTCTTGGAACTCAGTCAGTGGTGATGCTGATGCAAGTGAGCCAGAATCACCTGCTCGTGTTCATAGCGAAGGTTCCTCACCACAAAAGTCACTACCTAAAAAAAGAAGTGCAAATTCCTTGGCATGGAAAAACATACCTTCTAATTTTGGAAAGGAAAATGGAACAAGAAGTGAGTGCAGAGAAATTCCTGAGAACTCAAAAGAGGACATGGACCAGTTCCCCAATAGACCTATTGATCGTTATTCCATGTTTGTTGAAGCGTCCACTCAACATGATCCTAATGAATATCTTTCTTATCTTACTGAAAAGTCTACATTTATGTCTGCTGACCTTTTTCAATTTTTTGGGTCATGTTTGCCTAATATTGTCAAAGGGTGTCAATGGATTCTTTTGTATAGGTGAGATTTTAGATCTATTCTTGACTAGATGGCCTATATTAATCTCATTGATTGTCATATTATTGTTCTCTCCAAATGAAGGGCAGCACATGGAAACATGGGATATCACTTCAAACTCTTCTTCGTAAGAGTGCTGACCTTCCGGGTCCATGCCTATTAGTGAGTTTATCACTCAGCTGTTGGTCTATTCTGGTTTTACCATGTTGACTGTTAACCAACTCTCACTTAACTATTCTTTTCTGTCATTTGTGTTTATACTTGTCTTTACTTGCTAGATTGTTGGGGATATGCAAGGTGCTATTTTTGGTGGCCTTCTGAATAGTCCTTTAAAGCCTACATCTATAAGGAAGTATCAAGTACTATTCTGATTTACTTAGCATCTCACTATACATAATTCTGGCACTTGAATTCTTACACTGCTTTAGTTGTGACTTGAGTTTAATTATCATGATGTTGGTGAGCAGGGCACAGGAGAAACCTTTGTGTTCAGTACAATTTATGGGGAGCCAAGGTTCTTTAGAGCAACTGGTAATTGTTTTACATATATGCATATATTTTGTCATATGTATAGTGCATCAAGGTACATATAAAGCAATCATCATTCTAGGATCAGCTGAAGACCATGGTGAAATTTTGGTTTTGGGAGTAACTTTAGGGTTTATTTGCAATTTTCTCTTTGATTGTACCCATGTCAACAAGAATCTTATATAGGCTCATAGCAAGCCTTTTTAACATGTCTATCAATTGCTAATTATTAATTGAAACGTGGAGGTTGAGTTCCTTTATGGGACCCAATTTTATGTTAGGGCTTGCAATTTTATGGGACCCAAATATTTATTCAATTTGGACATGGAAATTTTAGATTTAGTTCCTTTATTAGGAAAGGTAAACTGTCTGGTTTATTGTTTGTCCATCAAAACATGGGGATTCAATCTAAACCATTTCAAATGATGGTCGGTGATGACAATCATTGGAGAGAATGGGGGCTGCACATGTGTTAGGAGGGGGCATAAGTAGAATGAGATGGGGTAGGTTAGAGAGGCACTGGGTTAAGATGAGTGGGTATGAGACAGGCTTTGTTGCAAAGTTAAAACTTTGACATCTTGATGTTTTATCTTGGGGTCATAACTCATTTATTTATAGCCTTAGACATAACTAATTCTATCATGGTGTGAGGAGTTTCTTTTATACACATTATTTAAATGGATTACTATTGTGGTCTGGCCGTGATAATGGTTCAGATCAAATTCTGTTTTAGAAATTAAATTGCACAAAGCGCTTACCATAATATATTGAAATAACATGGCAAAAATCATGTATTAGATTTAGTGAAAATGAAGTGAAGCAACTCTATCAGGCATTGTTTGTTATCTCACTATAGTCGCCCTGTGACATTGCTTATAGGTGCAAATAGGTTTTACTACTTGTGCTTGAATGATCAACTGGCATTTGGTGGGGGTCGAAACTATGCTTTATCCCTCGAGGAAGATCTGTAAGTAATTTGTTTTTAGTTTCTTACTTGCAAATAATTATTCTGGCTCTATACCATCTCATTATTGAAAACTCGAACGATATATATTTTGTCATTAAGGTTGCGTGGAACCAGTGGCCCTTGTGAAACATTTGGGAACTCTTGCTTGGCTCATAATTCAGAATTTGAGCTGAAGAATGTTGAGGTGATATTAAAACCTATGAATCAATATGAAGTATCCTCATTCTTATATGTAAATTTGTTCGATTTGATCTGATCTTCTGGCTTTAAAAGCATCTAGCTTCTGTTAGTTGCTTATGGAGTAAGATATCTAAAATTTAAATTTGTAACATCTTAGCCATGCACTTAATAGGTAAATTTGATGCTAATAGTTACTATGTAAACAAATGATTTGAACACAATTAAATTCCAGACTCCAACAAACAGTCATACTGGAAAGAATAAAATAATTGTTAATCCAAAGAAAAGTGAAATGGCAAATTGGAGAGGTAATGTTATTCAGCAGGTGATTCCACTAACCGTCTGAAATTTTAAGTTAGTCTAATCTTATAAAGGTTGGTATGGTCAACCATGGTTGCTTGTTTCTAAATATTGAATTTAAGTTCGTGTTTTGAGCTATAATAATGTAGGCATCGATGTCAACACTTCCTATCTTTAAGTCTTCTTAGCTGCTGAATAACATTGCCTGTGGGAAACTTCCCATCTTTCTTCCATTTGTATGTGCAAGTGAGATGGTCCACGTGCTTCCTCGATTTATCTTGATGACCGGCATAAAATTTTCATGGGCCGGGTCGGTCACTCGGGATTAGTCAGGCTAAAAGCTTGGATACATGGTGAGATGGCCCAAATATTTGAAGGTCCTACATTACCACAAACTACTGAGAGCTTTTCTACCTTAATTTTAATTAATAGATGTACAAGCTTACTTAGGGATTCCTAGTTTGTTATTTATGTACTTCATTAGATGTTTTTATTCGTTCATGCATCTTTTTGCTATTTTATCTTTTCATAAAATCTTCGTCTTCTAACGTTTCCACATTGCTGATGCAGTTGTGGGGGTTTGCTCATTCATCTCGTTTGCTCACGTAACTGATTCTTTCAGACAACGATGATACGCCAATTGGACTGTTTCTGATGTATTCTTTATTCATTTCAAAAAGGTTTGTCATAATTTGTTTAACTGATGTCATTTCTCTTTCAAGCACTTGTTGACCATACCTTGATATTATTTTGTTAATTTATAATCCCCTGATTAATGCATTAGCGTCCTGCCTTATATGCCTTATGTATAATGGCAATTTTGCTTCCACGTATTCGTCGATTTACTGCTTTATTTTGGATCAAATTACGTTTGCTTCCAAGTAAAGTTCCTTTATTCTTTTACCACTCAATGCTGCAGCTAAATTCTACTAATAACAACATTCTATAAATCAAAACATTGACTAACGCGATCGCGTCCTATTTGGCAAAGCATTTTTCACCAATAAATTATGATTCAATATAACATTAACTTAAAAACAAATAATACAAGCTTACACATTATCGGATAAACATCATATTATCCACAAGTCAAATTTCTTTTGCTTACAATGTCACGCAGGGAATTGAAATGTTCAGGGATGATCGGCTGCACCTGGCCAATTCGTATGAGGCCCAAGTGATTTTGAATGTGCTCCATTAATTTAGGGACAAGCACGAATGCTGTAGGTGAGGTGAGGACAAGATTAGCTGATCCGAGCTGGGCTTCATCAATGAATTGGGGATTTCGGTTCCTCTGGTCTATCCCGTGGGAGTCTAAATATCCTGAGATTACGGTCCATGGAACCGACTGCCATGTATTTTGCATCAGCTCCAAACTTTACCGACGTGATTTTCCCTAGAGTTTAAGTAGAACAACCCTTTTTAAAAAAAATTAAAAATCACACAAAGGTAGAAGTTTCCCAATGGGATAGCCGTGGCCACTTGACACATTTAAACAGGTATCAAACTTCAAGTAGACCAATTAAAATCTGTACAGCTATTATTCAAAGACACAGAAAGGGTAACCTAATAAATCTAATGTAACTTATACTTACATATATTCTCAAATTTTCTGATTTTTTTTATTGCATATTGACATGAGTAGAGGTGGTAAAATTTGATACAGCTATTTACATAACGTGACTCATAATTTTATAGGTTTGAATTTAAAATAATCTAAAATCAGGTCACTAATATGATGCACAAATAAATAGAACAGAACAGATTATAAGGTTATGTCATATGACCTATTTAATTAAATGAGTCGCAAATAAATCATAAATGAATTAATTCATTTATAAACAGAATGTGTGCTGGACAGAATGTGTGCGGATTGCAGATTTTTCCCTTGCAATAAAAGAATTAGATTCGAATTAAGATTAAATATGTCAATCATCAATGAGATATGCCCCGTCAATAATCCACCAATCGCATTTGCCACCCCTAGCTATCATGTCAAATTTTGAAAGGTATTTGCAGATTACTTAACCCATTTGGAGGACATATATCAGACTTAACATTTTAAGACGGGTATGAGTCTACGATGGGCATGATTACGAGCACCGGTATAAACGAATATGGCTAAAGTTTCACAGTAACCCTATCCATTATCCCTAACCTCAGGTATTGTGCATTTGGGAAAAACAAATGGTACCTGTTCCAGATAAATCAGGGAATGTCTTGATAAAATTCCATTCCAGCTTCACATTGGCGACTTGGTAAACTCTGCAGATTGCATTTATGGAAAAGATTGAGAACGTCATGCGGACTGAGACTGATAGGATAATCTCAAATCTGATGAAATGGCGCATACCTAATATCAGAACCAGCAAGAGCTAGATAAGATCCACTGAAATCAAACTCAACTGCAATAAGAGTGATATTTCTTGATTAGTACATTGAGAAGACAAAAAGAAATAGATAGATAAAATTCTTATAGATCTCTATGTTAAACAACTATAAGTACTGAATTTAATGTTATTTTATTCAACACAAAAATTAGTCTGAGACCTCTCACTACTATAAACAAGTTCATCACATAAGTTCGCGAAAGTATGGCGGAATTTTGAAGTAAAAAAACCATTCGCATATGAGCTAAAAAATGCTGATAAGTCTTACTGCGAACCATATCATGACAGAACATATGAACTGTATGTAGCTACACTAGAAATGTTTCAAGTAACAAATAGCAACAGCATACCAGAGTTTGTTGGAGTATTTGAATCATATGGAGTGAAGGATCTGAAGTTCTTAAGCTTCCTAAGATCCCAAAGCTTGACGCCATCCATAGCAGCAGTCTGATCAATGTCAGTTAACATATTCATTATTGCAAGACACTATGAACATCTGTCTGTTTAAAGCATCTTCAAAAAGAAACAATACCGCTAGGAAATAACCATTCTCAGAAAATGACATTGCAGTCACTGATCCAACATGGCCATCAAACTTTGCAACATTTAACTGCACAAAAATTATTTGCCAAATGGTAAGAACACAAAATTAAACTATTTTCATGTCCAATAAGTTATCACAGTACAAACTGTACCTGAGATTTTACATCCCAAATATTAACAAGGGCTCCAGTAGTGCCAGTTCCTAGAATAAGACCATCAGGATGGAAGGAAGCTGAAGTATAGCCCTCCTCTGGACTAGCTTCACCAACCTGCATATGTATATTTTCTGTTATTCTATGATCAAGAGGAATAATATCTGCAAATGTTTAAGGAATGCAACTGCATATCTTGTGAGAAGATGGTAGAAAGAAATTATTAGAGACTACAAGGATAATGCAAGTTAAAAATAACACAAAATAAGTGTATGATAAAGAAATACCTGAGTGAGGCAAGATCCCGTAGAGAGGTCATAGAAACACCAAGTATTATCCATAGAAGCAGTAACAAAGTACTTATTAGTAGCATGTAGTGTAACAGCTTGTACCTATGGCAGTGTGAAAATATCAACAACAAAATTGAGATGAAGTATGAAAACGACAATAAAGGTCAGGATAATTTTTTTTTTTGGAAAGACTAGTTTCGTGTTATAGGTAGATTCCAGCTGATAGACTCATTAATAAAATTAATTAAAAAAAGAAAAACAAGCTTCCAAGAAAGTGAATGTAATTTTGCAAGTTTGTGACATCCATATTAGAGTTAGCAACAACTCCAAGTCTTTATTTTTGTTCAATGAACTTACTAGTAATATCAGAGATATGTACGGTTTTATATCCTTTTCAAATCATATTGTATTAATTGATGAGAGTTTAGCTAAACCAAATTTAAGACTTCAATTAAGAAGACAAACTTTAGAAACTAAAACATCAGCCAAGTAGACTTAAAACAACGTGGATGAAATGCACTCTCATTTTAGCAATAACAAAATAAAATTTGAAGGAATAGTTATCCTAGATGGACAAAAAAAAATGATGAATTGAATATATTGTTCAACAAGGAAAAATTGATGAAAATATTACTTAACAATAATGAATGTTGGGCCTTTAAAGTAAAAAGCAGCAAAGTAATAGGGCTTCCTCGAGGATTGATGTGCATAGATTATATATATTTTTAGACACTTTATATTGCACATCTGCTTACATTTCATTGACATGATCTATATTATCGCACCTCATTTTATTATGTTATCATGCTTTTTACTCCACATTGTTCGAAGATATGATTTTTCTTTATTTTCATTGACAGGGTGTGTTTCAGAGCAAAATGGAAATTAAATGGAGAGGAAAGCAGAAAGCAGAGTAGGAAGCAGAAAGCAGAGTAGGAAGCAGAAAGCAGAGTAGGAAGCAAGGGCCAAGACACCTTGGTCGTGCCCCTAGGCACGATCGTGCCTTAGCAATAGAAGGAACTCCAGGAACGATAGTGTATCCCAGACACGGTCATGTGACACCTCTAAAGAAAGCCCTAACACGATCGTATGCCATTCCTGGGAGAACTTCAGGCACGACTATGTATCCTAGACATGACCACATCTAGCCAGCATTGCTTCCTCAACACTGGGTTGTGCTTCACAGGCATGACCGTGCCTCTAGTCCAACCACCCTCAAGAGTAGGCCATGCCTCTCAAGCACGACCATGTGCGAGAAAAACATGGGTTATGCCCCATGCCTATAAAAGGAGATTTTACTCCTTTCTCAAGGGGGGGGGGGGGGGTTGTTCTTCCCTTTTAGGGAGAATACAAGGTCCATCACCACTCCATTTCTGGAGATTTCACCGGTGATCTGAGGCAGTTTTCTCCGATCCATCCATCATCCGAGCAAGGAGAGCACTCCCGAAGATGGCTAAGCATTTCTTCCCTCTTCTCTCTAGATAGGGCTAGAATGTTTCTTTACTTATTTTCGTGCTTTCCCTCCTTGTGTATGGAGTAGATCTCTTGAATTCTAGGGTTAGGGATTATCTATGACGTGATTGGTAATGTACGAACTATGGATATGCCAATTTCTTATTTCTATAAGATGTTACTTCTTGTGCTATATGTATTGTGTCTTGTAAATGTTTGATGAAATGTATATGTGAATGATGCATGTAGATCTAGGGTGTATGCTTCTATGTTAAGGTTGCTACTAGACTGGATAATTGAGAGATCCTTATTGACAAAGGATTCTCATTCAACCGAACTATTATACCCTTAGTGATAAAGGGCATCGACACTTACCCACTTTCTAGAGTTAAAAGATCTTGACATATGAACTAACCCTAGTTACATAGGAGTAGTATGGAGAATTAGGAGATGAACATGTTATAGGGATATTATCTAACATCATAGTGAAATCAAAAACCTAGAATCGCTTCTTAAATCAACCTTCACAACTCACTTCACTCTCTTCTTAGACAACAAGGTGTTGTTTCTATGGAGAAGAGGAAGAAGAAAAGATAGCTATTGTTGGAAGTGCTATTTTTGGAGTGAGGAAGAGGAAGAAAAAAGAAGATGTATTGGGGGGCGCGTATGGCAGTGGGGGTTATGGTGGTGGCAGTGGGACTATTGGTTACATGGAAGAGAAAAGGGAAAAGAGAGAAAAGAATAGATTTTCTCAAAAACTTTCTAATTCATTTTAAATCAATCGAATTGATTTAACCTAATTAAAACTTGGTTCAACCATAACTTGGCCAAATTAATCAATCCCAATTTAAATCCCTATAATCCTTACCTCTATAGCTATCTGATGAGTTTAATATGAACCTAATCCAACTTTAACTCAATGCCCTCATTTCGTGTTTAACGATTCAATTCATCTATTTTTGTCGATTCTAAACTTTAATAATTTTTCTTTATAAAAAATGGTACTTAATAAGATGAGAAAACTAGTGGCTATGAAACCCAATGCCCCAAGTGTTTGAGGGTTTGTGAGTTGACCAATCAACAATATTTGGAGACTAGTTGATAGATGGTCGAGAAACTCAATACCCTAAGTGTTTTGGGATTTGAAATTTCACTAGTCGACTGATGTGTGATCCAATAGACTAGTGTCTCAATTGATTGATGAACCAGGCGATTGTGATCCAAAACCCGAAGTTGGACTATTTGGGGAATTGAATGCTTGATTCAGTCAGCTAATAATCCAAAATATTTGGAAAACAAACTGAATGTTTGTGTAATATATATATATAAAAGATGATAAAAAATAAAATGATTAAAATTTGATATAATTAAATTTAATTAGGGATATAATTGGTAAATAATAAGGAAATAAAATTATAGGAATATATAGAATTTATTAGAATTTTTCTAGAATTTTTTGGAATTTAAAATGAATTATTTGAATAGTTTATAAAGATAAATCGATTAAGCTTTGGGAATGTCTGCTTAGATTACCCATATAATTGAGAAAATGATTGAATCCCAACTTAGGTTTCTCTAATTAAATCGGTCGATCCTTCCTCCCCTCTCCCACGCGCGCAACAGTCGAGCCTACTTTCGTGCTCGATCGACGGTGTTGCCTTTGTTGCTATCGTCATTGTCGTCACCTCCCCCATTGCTACCCTTCTTCTCGCTTCTTCCCTGCTCCTCAATGTGATGCTCCTATGCGACCTCATCGCCGAACTAGCCACACGCTTCATCACCACCCCACCAGCCACCGCGAACAATAGCGCGTCTCGCAGCCGCCGGCCACCGTCTGGTTTTTCCGATCACTCGCAACCGCCGCGCACCACTGCCACGCACCACCACCGCGTGCCACTACCATGGTCTGCCATCATCACGTGTTTTCATTGTTGTAGGCCTTCGTCAACCACCAGCTTGTTCCTGACCGACCGCTTGAGCCACCACTAGAGAAGAAGAGTACGATAATGAAGTTAATAAATTCGTTAATTTAGTTTTGGTTTAAAAAAAAGATTAACCAGGTCGGGTAACGTCGGACCTAGGATGACCGGCCCGACCTCACGGAAGTTTTTCACTGGCCTCCAGGGTAAATCGGAAAGCGCTAATGGAGGTCCATCTAAATGGCCAGCATTCTTAGGCCCGCTTCTCAGAGGAAAAATTCCCTGCAGTGCGTCGCAGTTGAGATTCGAACTTTAAATCCCTTGGTTATCCATTGGAGAGTCTAACCATTGCCTTGGGGGCACATATTTTCCAAACATAGAGCATTTCGCAGCTAGCTGACCGTGAGAAAACACATAAATTATAAGTTATTGGTTAAAGAGATGTGGGTTGGTTGGATTAATTAGTTTGATGGATTCCAATTAATTGATTAAAAATCTAACTTCTATTACAGTTAGTAAATATAATTATTTATAAGTTATTAAGTATAAATTTAATGATCGGTGGATTGGTTTGTGTATAGGTTATTGATTAAATGATTGATTGAGATTAATATCGAATAGTTAATGATTAGTTAAGTAATGAGATTAATTGGATTTGATAATTGATAGAATAATTAATTAACTCGTTGATGATGAATTGATA
>JBBUKS010320337.1:0-20395 GCA_038050645.1 Hedychium gardnerianum
ACCGAATGGAGGCCAAGGGAAGCCGATTGAACCACCTCTAGGCTGGGCCAGATAAAGTGATCAAAAACACCCCGCACTTAATGTCATCGGTGTATTGGTGAAGCAGGACAACATTTTTGAATTTGCCCAGATGATATTCTGGGTCTATAGTGTCCGTATATTCAGTCGTCTGTAATGACCGAAAATGATGAGATAACACCTCCTCTAGGATATTCTTAGAGAACGGGACAGCCGGAAAACTCTCCTCCTCTGTGACTGCTCCCATGACCGTCACTTTTCCCTGCTTAGGATTACAGGGTGGTGTTTCTACGGTAGTCGATTCCACGGATAGCTCCCTTCGGGCCGCAGCGGCTACAGGGATCATCGCTCGAGTCGGAAAGAGCTCCGTTGGTCATAGTGATTTTTGAGCAGGAACCGCAGATATCTCTTCTGAACCGGCTGGCAGTTTGAAAGACGATGAGTTTGTCGAGAGCTATTTTTGGACTCCATCGTGTACTTTCGCGGCCACCAATTGGTCGAAGTCTTCTCGTGTCGTGGTTATCATTTAATTTCTGCCAGTGTCATCTATCTCAGCGTCTCCGTGTGGGTATAGATTTCCGACAGACAGCGGCAATTTGATTCTGACAGAGAACTACATCAATGGATGAACCACCGGTGGTATGGTCAATGTAATCGCAAACCTTCTAGGCCGCTCTGAAGAAGCTCCAAATCGTGCGAATGGGGATGGTCTGCCGGTCCTGAAAGGACAACAAAAGAGACCTAAGGGTCAGTAGGATTGTCGGGGGTAGTTCCGACGAAGTTCCTTCTACACTAAAGTCACTGAATCCGGTAGAAGAAAAGAAAAAACAGTATAGGAAAAGGGTCCCTGATCTCGCTCCCTCCTTTCTTCTGGATACGTAGGGGATGAGTTCTGTTATACTTTCCTTCTACCGCCTTTTATCTATGAAGCATTAATGACAGAGGTATGGAGGGACTATACATCAGTAAGAGATACGTCTAACCGTATCTTTGGGCTTTACCTTGCGCACGGGGGGGAGGGGGGGGGTTAGAAACTCGAATGTGATTCTCTCGGTCGAAGAGTTGTTCTGGATTGATCCCGATCAAGGAACGCCCGATTGGAGATGATCCTGATCGAGGAACGCTCGGTTGATGGAAAGGTCGATTAGAGATGATCCCGATCGGGGAGCGTCTGGTTGGAGATGGTCTCGATCGGAAAACGCCCAGTTGAAAATAACTTCGATTGAAGATAATCTCGACTGACGCCCTCTCGATTAAAAATCTTATAATTTTTATCATCAATGTATATTCAATTGATTATGGATCTTAAAAAACTTATTTTGATCCCGCATCGTATATGATATATCTTATAACATCTCGTCGTAATTAGTACAATAGTGTTGAAAGTATCTTATTTTCAAAAAAATAAGGTGATTTAGTTATGACGTCCTTTTTGTTTTTGCCGGTAAACATATAAGAACCTAATATTTATTTGCATAAAACATATAAAAGTTGAAACAAATTTTGAAAAAACCAATCGAAATCAAATTGAAAGAAGCCAATTTAATGCCTTTACTTGTATGAGAAAAATAAATGCTAAAATATAGGATCCATGGAGAACACATTCACCATGATCGATCATTCTCCTCTATATTTAGAAGCCATCAAATGAGGCTCTCCTGCCTTCTCGCCACTTCTCCACCTATATAATTCAGCATTTTAATTAGAAATATAAACCCTAAAAAATAAAATAATAAAAATAATTTTCTTCCCCAGTTAATCGTGTGATGGAATCAAACTCCATAGTGAGGTTCTTGTTCTTGTCGTTCCTCTTCCTGGCGTCCGCCGCCTTCTCCGCCGCCCACATCGCCGACTTCGACTCGTACTGGCAGAAGCGGGCAAAAGAAGCCAACCACGAGGCTCGCAGATCCTATAACCCGGATCCGGTATCCCAAACCCGACAGTTCAACCAGCTCGTTGGCGAGTAATTAATCGCTCCTATTCTCTTTAATTCTGTAATTCCTCCTTGCTCGTTGATTAAGTCGTGACTCAACTGACGACGCAGAGATTTGGCGAAGCACAATAAGAAGGGCCGAGGCCTTCGCGGCACGAACCGGATCATCGGCCTGTGCCAGGCGACGAACCCCATCGACCGTTGCTGGCGGTGCAGGAGCAACTGGGCGGACCGCCGGCAGCAGCTGGCGGAGTGCGCGCAGGGGTTCGGCCGCCACGCCGGCGCCGGGAAGGCCGGCGAGTTGTACGTGGTCACCGACGCCTCTGACTCCGACGTCGTCGACCCGAAGCCGGGCACCCTCCGGTTCGGCGTCGTCCAGGACCGCCCCCTCTGGATCGTCTTCGCCCGCGACATGGTCATCCGACTCGCGGAGGAGCTCATCGTCACCAGCAACAAGACGATCGACGGCCGCGGCGCCGACGTGCGGATCGCCGGCGGCGCCGGCGTCACGCTCCAGTTCGTCCACAACGTCATCCTCCACGGCCTCCACATACACGATATCAAGGCAGGGAACGGCGGCATGGTCCGCGACTCTGAGAGCCACGTCGGCCGCCGCACCCGGAGCGACGGCGACGGCATCTCCATCTCTGGATCCAGTAACATCTGGATCGATCACGTCTCTGTGTCCAACTGCATGGATGGCCTCATCGGCGCCGTGCAGAACTCCACGGCCATCACCATCTCCAATTGCCACCTCACCCAACACAACGACGTAAATACACATCGCCGCTCCTCTGTTTTCCTCTGTTTCTATGAATACTAATTCGATCGACCATGAAAATATGCAGGCAATGCTGTTCGGTGAAAGCGATTCTTACTCCGGCGACGCGATCACGCAGATCACATTAGCCTTCAACCGCTTCGGAACCGGTCTTGTTCGGAGAATTCCCAGGTTCGCAATCTGGATCCCTCCGCTGCCGTAGTTTTTCAGTAATTAACTTGAATTCACATTTACAGATGTCGATGGGGTTTCTGCCACATCGTGAACAATGACTACACCCACCGGACGATGGATGCCGTCGGAGGCAGCAAGAATCCGACCATCTTCGGCTACGCAACGGAATCGGAGAACGGAGCATCCTCCGTGGAGTCGGGATCGCCGGATTTCCCGAGCAAGGTGCATGAGCTGATAGGGAACTACGTCAGCAGACTCACGCGATTTGCTGGCGCTCTCGACTGCGTCGCCGATCAGCAATGCTGATCGTGATATCTAATTTATCAAATCTATGGAATATGTGTATGTTTATCGATCTGACTTAGTGATCGAGGTCGATGTAGTAACCAAACAGGAAGAACGCTCCTTGAGAAGTGTTTGAAGGAAGTGCGTCTCTTAATTTTGTAATGATACGTGGCAAAATTATCTGACATATAAATATAGGGTAAACTCTTATATATATATATATATATATTATTATTAGAGCATTTAATTAAGATGTGTTTATAATATGGACGGATAATTAATACATAAAATATTATTATTATATAATTTAATAATTAAATTTTAGTTAATGATTAGATTTTTATTTTCTCTAATGTATTAATCACTGTTTAAATTAGTTAGACTAATCTACTTAATTTACTTTCTCCGTATTAATCTTGAAACGAATTGATAAAAATATTGAAGATGAATGTTTTATTTTTTTATCATCGTGACCCAGATGATTTAGAGCATCCATAATTATTAATTGATCTAGATGATAGAGTTCTCTTTTATAATGGAAGAGAGTGTGATTTTTTATATATTTTTATTTGACATTGAGGGAGTTTTTAGAAAGCTTCTATATAATTATCATTATATATTGATATCTTATTTTTTTCTTTTAAAAAGTCTTCACACATCGATTTTACGTATAATTATTCAATTACCTTCTGGAATATTATTTTATTATTAATTTTTATTTAATTTTAAATCGATCGGATATATTATAATAGCTATACATCATAGTTGTTATATATATTATAATAATTACGATTTTATAATATTACGTTAGATGAGCAAGTCAAAATTAATATAAAAATTATGATTTTATAATTATTATAATATGAATGATAGATAAAAAAAATTAAATCTACGTTATAATAATTATGAAATCATAGTTATTACAATATAAATATTTTGAACATATTAAATATATATTATAATAATTATAAAATCGTAATTGCTACACTACATCTATTAGTTAATTAAGAATTTAGATAAAACATAATAATTTGAATAATATAGCAAAGGATAATTGAGTAATTGTACTTAAGTTATTGAGAAGATGTGATGCCCTTTTAATTAAAATATATATATATAAGGAAAAGGCCCTTTTGAGGATTTCAAAATATATGGGACGTCTTTTTTTATTTTTTCTTAAATACTATAAATATTTAGATATTGTAATAATAAAAAAATTGGAAAATATTTTTAAAATAATTTAAAAATTCTAGAAAAAAATCATGGGCCAAAGCGAAGCGAGCAGACTACTGGGCTGCCGATCCGGCCCGCATAGTCGTCCATCCATACTTACCCTCGCTGTTACCCTTATCACGTGCTTGCTTCGACGAGGTCCGACAGGGTTGCCGCGGCTACTTCGCGAGGGGCGTCCCGGTGGTTGTGCAATCCCTCAAACGGCGAGGTTGCGCCACCGTTGATACTTCGGTTTTGTATTACTCGTCCTGACTTGAGAGATCGGCTTCATAAATCGATCGCTATGGAATCAGACAAGCCGCCCGCCAAGGGACATCGAACCTCTCAAAAGTCTACAAGGTCCAGCACCGCTCTCAAGAAGATTGTGCATGAACTACATCATGCACCTGGTCTCGTTGGCGGCATCGTTGAAAAGGGCTTTTCCTCCTCTGGTAACGGCAACAGCAGTACCGGAATCCCCTCCACCATTCCCCTTCCTCGTCCGATGGTTCTTCCTTTCCCGGTGGCTCGCCGCCGCTCACATGGCCCAGTAGGAACTTAGAAAGAATTAACAGAATGAAATTTTAACGCTTTCTTTGACGTTACGTTATTGTTCATTTTTTTTTAAACTTGTAGCACTGGGCGCCGCTTGGCTCTTCGCCGATTGAGGCTGAAGAGGGTGACATGGAGGAAGATAAGGACGAAACAGATTATGATCCGATTGCGACCTATGCAAACCCTATTGAGAGAAAGGAGAAGAAACCCCTGGACTTTAGCAAGTGGAAGGAATTTGTTTCACAGGACGGCGCTTCTTTGCCACGATCCAACAATGTAGCAAAAGCTGATGCAGGGAGAAAAAGAGAGGTGAAGAAGAGTGGTGTTGTAAATTTACCTAGTTCTACCTCAAACAGTGTTTGTAAGCCAGAAAAAGATCAAATTTTGTCCAGCGAGCTGATGAATGGAAGTGTTTCCGAAAAGTTCATGCTGACAACTGAACCAAAATCCATGACGAGCAAACTAGAATCTGAAGAGGCAGATGAAAGTGGTGTGGGTTCAGCCAGTGCTATCAGCAGCATTGCTGCATGGACTGAGAAACATTCTGATGGAGGTGATATAGAGATGTCAGAAGCCAATTGTTATGGATCTTCGTCTTTCATGGATGACATAGATGCTGAGAATCTTTCCTTGCTAAAGGACATGTCTGCAGAAGAGATATCTGAGGCACAAACTGAGATACTGGATAAGATGAATCCTTCTGTTATTGAGATGTTGAAGAAGCGGGGACAAAACAAATCAAGGATTAGGAAAGTCATTGGTCAAGAAGAAAGTGATGGAAGACAAAAGGTCTCAAGTATCAAGCCAGTTGATAGTGGAAAGAGTGCAACAACTGTAGACCCTTCTGGAGTTTGGACCTCAAAGATTGAAAGCAATAATATCTCATGGAAGTCTTGGAATGAGAGAGTTGAGAAGGTTAGGTCATTAAGGTTTTCATTGGATGGCGACCTTTTGGGGGCTGATTCTACTCATAACATTCTCAATGGTATTATCACTGTCCTTGCACCATTAATATTAAGAGGCTAAACTATTACCAAAACGCCAATTTGTTATCACACACTTTATATTTGATCCTGTGATTTTTTGGTTCTCAGTTTTAGATATTTGACCTGGATCAGAATAAAGCCCAATACTAATTGGTCGGATCATTATTTACCAGTACGTCATGCTGTATACTTAAATGACCTTCAAGCATAGCATAAAACGTAAAATTTGGTTTGTGCAATTGTTTATTCATGTGGCAGTGACACATACATACTGGCATCATAATCATATTCATGTATCACAAAAAGATTAACAATATACTTTTGAGACCATTAATCTTCAAAAGAGGACAAGCAACAATAAAAAGTCATGTATTTGTCCAATTATTTGAGATTGGTACATAGTAATAAGCAATATATAAGACCATAATAGCAATACCTAGATGTTAATCTTGTTAGCTGGAGTATTCTTTGGCTTCCATTTATCCTTCTTATCATCAGTTCTAATTCATTCAAATTATCTGTGGATTTAATGGCCATTTTCTTTTAATATACCATCCGAACTTTTTTCTCTTTTTAATTTAATTACGTATCATGGTACACCTTATTGTTCATGTGCATCAATAGAATTTATTTATTTTGTTTTTGTAATCATCTACATTCATCTAAATGTTCTTATCGTTATTCATTTAATTTTTGTACATATTTTACACTCAACATCCCAACCGGTTGTTGGTGTTAGCACTACTAACAACAGGAAGCTGTGAGTTTAAACTATTTGGGAATTATATGGGTTGTCCAATGATTTTCTTTATTCTTCAACAAAATCCTTGCCTCTGAATTGTGAATTATGCATATAAAGGTCATCTTTGTTTTCTCTTTCATTCAATTTATTATTTATTTTTCTGGTTTCCTACTGATATTAGTTTATTTCTTGTCATTTAGTCTGTGGCTCTAAAGTTGGTCCTTACAATGCTGAGAATGTGACTGAGAGGGACTTGCTTCGAACTGAAGGGGATCCTGCTGCTGCAGGGTATACAATTAATGAAGCAGTAGCACTTACTAGGAGTATGGTTAGTTTGATCAACTTGTTATTGCATCTTGTTTGGATTGTTCTGCTCAGTGGGTTGCTCATGGTCATAAAAAAGATTTTTTTTTATTAATTAAAAGACATCTCTATTTTGCATTCACAATTAGAGCAAAGAGACCTTGTTAAGGCTACAATGGTGATTTACTGGATAATTATGTTATTTCATTTCCATAATTGTTTCTCCCACTCAATCTGCTTCCTCAAATTAGACAAAGGTTGGTAATTTTTCGTTGCATATTATCAATCTTATAGGCTTCCTATGGTAATGTAAAAACCCCATTGCATTATGCTAACTTTAGTTGTGTATCAAGGGTGACACCAGACTGCTTTGGGTTTTACATTTGAAGTGAACGTAAATAGATACTTTTAAAAACGTTGTTGCTGTCAATTGTAAAATGTGGATGATTTTTTCAGATATATAATATTAAGGATGGTTGTAGCATTGCTAGCTGTAGACTTGACGATTTTGGTTAATGGGAATTGTAGTTCATTAAATTGTGGACACGCAACCTTGTGGCTCGAATAAGTTGGTGCTATTGTCATTGAGGACACTGCCTGCCTTCTCTCTCTTGTCTCTATTTAAAGGCAGATGCCTGTTGCATAATATTCGATCACTAAAGTGTTTCTTCATCTAAGACCTTTTTGCAGCTTACAGGGTTATTATAGACACTGTTTCCATGCTGTGCACTAATATTTTTACAGAATCAGGGTTATTATATTATATTATATTATTGTCTTATTTTAGAGCTGGCCTATGTTATTCAAGTAATACTTCGTTGCTATCTATCTTTCAACTTCAGATACCAGGACAGAGGGCAATTGCTTTGCATCTGATAGTATCTCTACTCAACAAAGCTTTGTGCAACTTACAGCAAATGGATAATGATTATCATCATGTCAGAGGAAAAAATCCCTCTGATAATCTCGTTGATTGGCAAGCTGTTTGGGCTTTTGCTCTTGGTCCTGAACCTCAGATGGCTATTTCACTTAGGTAAATGTTAAGAGAATACAGAATTATGATCTCAAAAAACGCTCTTGGGTTTCAAGAATTTTATATTAATTCAAAAATTGTTCTTGTTGAGTTATTTGGAATTTGTTTATGTTCCTGCAAAACTTTGATTGACATGGGTTCTTCCTGCTTCTTGCTTGTGTTTCTGCTTTCTAAGAGATTAGCACAGTTCAAATATTTGTTCCCTCTTCACCAATACTCTTCAATAATGACGGAGAAGTTCACCTGGTTATTTTTTTGTCTTAGCATGGGTGAATACCAACTTTCTATCAAAACAAATTCTGCTTACAGGTGCATGTTGTTAGTCTCTTTACTGGAGTGAAAATCTCATCCAACTGCTGGTCCTACTTTTGATATACTACCATGTATGCTTCCCAACTAATGGAAAAACCTGCCTAATAGGAGAAAATTAAATGTTACCTGTAGCTTACTTTACCTAGGCTATTCACATACACATGGTTTTTGTCTTATTCGACAGTATATCTCTAAGAAAGCATTCAGAAAGTATAATTAATATATTCAAATAGACAAACTCTACAGGTATGTTTTTGCCATTCCCGCCTGGAGTGTAACAAAAAGAACTTTTGACTGCATTTGTTGTTCAAAAAATTGTCCATCAATCATCTTTTGGAAATCCAACCAGATTTCCAGTTCCACTGGGAAGGGTTCTGATCTTGGATATCCCAACAGCATTACTAAACCTGCCAGAACTACTCAAGCCAAATGGAAAATGCTGTTTTTTTTAAATTTTTTTTTATTAAACCATTAGTCAACAGACAGATAAGTTGTCTGGACCTAGAAAAAATTGTGTTTATCGATTGGTTGTGATTTGGTGGCTGCAGTAATTGAAACCTAGTTATTCATGTGATATTTTATGGAAAGTAAACATTGACTTGGCTTCTGCTTAATGTTATTCTCTAACTCTTTCTTTCTTCAGTTTTCTAAGTACATGTTTTTCCTAGTTTCTAATATTTGAGTTCATTTACAGGATTGCTTTGGATGATAATCATGATTCTGTGGTTTTGGCCTGTGTAAAGGCCATTCAATCTATATTATGCTTTGACATAAATGAGAATTTCTTTGATTTTTCAGAGGTATCCTACATCAATCAATGAAATTTCATTTTTGTTTGTTTTCTAGTTCACTCATACTTTTTCTTTCTTACAGAAATTCACCACTAGTAAGAAAAATACTTTCACTGCTCCTGTTTTTCGGAGTAGACCTGATATTGATGGTGGCTTTCTTCATGGTGGTTATTGGAAATATAACACTAAATCTTCAAACATTCTTCCCAATAATGATCAGAATAATGAAGATGATGAAAATGAAGGGAATCATACCATTCAAGATGACATTTTTGTATCAGAACAAGACGTTGCTGCTGGCTTTGTTAGGATGGGAATTCTTCCAAGAATATGTTGTCTTTTGGAGGTCAAAATTTTTCTTACACTTTAAATTTTGCGCTGGCTATTTCAGAGTCTATTTTGATATATTACATTTAAAAACCTTTGTTATGAAGGGATAACATTGATCTAGCCAACCTCAAATAGTTGGGAGTAGAGTGGCTTGAGAATGATGATTACATTGAGAACCTCATTTTGTCAGGAATTTCATAGTCTAGTACTTTTGTTCTATTAAGTAGGAATACAACATACGTATTTGTAGAATATCTAACAGATAAATCTTGGATATTAATACAGCTAAGAGTGGTTTGCCCTGCTTTGGAACAATGATGTTGTATGTGAATGTGTAACTTTTATAAATCACTGATCAATCTTATACTGTGAGGTAACAGCCATCAAGGAAAAATTAAAATACAAATAAGGCCGTCGTTGCATACATTTGAACAGAATTGGACTTCAATATTATCATGGAAGCCTCCCTCTTACACCAATGCCAACAGGAACTGAAATCAGAATTGCCCATCTAATACCACTCATGTATCTGCTGTATCCTGAGACACAAACCATTTCAATCCTTCGGTGCTCATTGGCCGAATGATGCCATGCAGACATGCTCTGCTTTCTTCAGTAAACTCGACTGAGAAACAAAACATATTCATCAGTCCTGCAAGAACATAATAACATGTCACAACATAATGAGATTATTTTTATTTAAGATAGTAGTTTCTAGTTAAACAGCTATACATACAATGGTCTTATAAATAATAATCCAAGTTTGTCTTTGCAATAATATAAATCAACAAAACTAACTTTTACACTATTATAAGGATGTAATTTTTTACGATATTAGTAAAATGCATAACCAACAATTTGTGATAAATAAAATATCACTATGATGAATCGTTAAACAAGTGCTTAAAGATATGATTTTAAACTTCAACAAAGTTTTTTTCAAGTTATAATCTAATTTAAACCTGAAATGATGCTTGCAGAATTGCATCTTTTATATGTATTTAGTCAGCATGATTTATTACTCCAATCATATTGACTTGTATGCTGCCTCTCTTTCTCCTTTTTGCTTAAGCATCCTCTCTTCCTCTTTTGTATTACACCAGATCTCATCTATTCACTTGGTACAATTTAAACACAGACACAGGATCCTCTCTAGTCTTATGGTAAGTAGGAGGCATAGGAAAAGGATGATATGAACTGTCAAAAGAAGTTGAAGGTGGGAAAAATGTTTTGAAGAGGTTAGCACAGTCCATATCATCTGTTGATATGAGTTGTCACCATGATGGTAATTTTGGGATGATACTAAAACTTTTATTTAAACTGAAATTTAAACCTAGATATATACAGTTCACATTCTGCCAAGTGGTGGCTATTCTCCGATTTGATGGTAATGAGGTCCCCATAGTTATGAATAGAAGAATTCCTCCTACCTTTTTTGGCTTTATTGCAGATTTTTTGGAACTTTGATACTTGTTTAACTTCTGCTACTTAATTTATGTATTTTTCCTTGCAAAGCAAGAAGATACAACATGGAATCCATTTTTAAAAGTTGAATTGTTTTGGTTGACTAGAACCAATTCAATAGTGAAGTAGTTAGTCTTACAAGCAAGACATTTTGCTTTGATGTTGAAAGTTATATCTTGCATTAGCCCTATGTTTAAATGTCACCTGACATGCAAATTAATTTGCATAAATGTAAATATCAACCAGATAAATAAAAGTTCAGTTCTTGCTGCTGAATTCATCAGTTGGACAAATGATTGTTTTTTGTGAAGCCCAATAATAGTTTACTAGATAGATGCATTTTATTTTGAATACAGCTTCTGAAGAATGAGTTCCTATGCATGTTCCAGAATTGACTTTTCTATCAATATTCCACATTAATGGCCACACCACATCTGATGACTGACTTTTGTGTCACTAGCCTTTCAAAGAACTCAATAGAGACATAAGAGGCATATAGCCAATCTCATAATTGGAACAAAAATAGCTTGATGATCATGATGATGGGCCCATATTAATGGCCTGCTTGCTTGGATGGATAGGTTGGAGGGAAGAGGGGAGGGTGAAGGGAAAGCAACAAGAAAAATAAACAAGATAAGAGGAGGTGAATAATTTTGGATAGATGTATTGCTCATTTTTTTGCCATTCACACACACAAGGTTCTTGTCAACGGCTACTTTGGTGTTGTAAATCTAAGCAATTTTGTGAGATAGTTCTTGCCTTCTTGGATCTCCATGATAATCTGTAAATCCAATATTTGACATACAACGGAAAATATGGTTTATAAAGAAATAAATTCTTTCAATATCTTCACCGTCTTCCCATCTCCATGTGCAAACTTATGTCACAAATGCTCTAAGCTATTTTATAATGAATATTACATTTATGTTCACAATTTTTTTATTCTGAATCTAAAGCTCTTAAAGGCTTTGTTACTTATTAATTATCTTTTGGTTTATTCAGATGGACCCTCTTGCAGTTTTAGAAGAGTCCCTTCTTTCTATTCTTGTTGCAATTGCCAGACATTCACCCACTTGTGCTGATGCTGTTGGGAAGTGCCCAAGTTTGATACAAACAGTTGCTAAGATATTCACCAAGCAAGGGTTGGTGGAACCATATCCGTCTCATATTAAAGTTGTGCTTCTTTTGAAGGTTAGATCTGTCTTGCCTACAGTCGATTTAGCCTTCTAGAGAAATTTTAATTTCTGCATGATCATACGGGTGCAGTGTCAGTTTTTAAACAATTTATGTTATTTGTTAGTGTTAATGAAAATTTTAGTATGCTAATTTCAATGCCTATCTTTGGATATATTTTATTTTTCTTTGATTTATTAGAACTTTCTTCTTTACAATTTTGAACTGAAAATGTAGTGTCTGATAATTTTTAAGTTACTCTACAGTTCTACCTTCTTATTGACTCATAAAAGATGATGTTTGGGATTAGCTCATCACTAGGCGTTATTCATTTTTCTATAATTAGATAAAAGTGAGCAAATTGAATCCATGTCTTTATTCTACCACCATTGTAAGCACACATTAGTGGTTTATTTGCTGTCTGAACTTTATTGTAAACTTAATTTTCACCACTCAATTGTTTTCTCGTATACCTTTGTGTTTTGTGAGACTGAACAAACTAAATTCTGGACTGTTAACTAGTTTTCACAATGTAGTTATGATTCTTATTCATGATACTGTGGATGGATCTAGAACCTGAGGCTTAGGAGGGGGAGTAACTATTTCTTTAAGATTGAATTTACATAATAAATTTGAGCAATTTGTTCAACATGCCAAAAGTTTAAAATATACTTTAAGAGCATCCGTTTTCCAAATTTATCTATAGGCCCATTATTAAGATATTGCTTGCTTGCATGTATGTTTAATAATTAAACAAAAGTATGATGTGTGATTTGATATTCATATGCCTCCTTATGCTGTCAAACATTCAACACCTTAAAACTGGCATTCAATGGACACTGGCAAATGCTCCATTGGCCACATGCATAAACTTTAAGAAATTGATATGCCAGACACCTATATCTGGTATGCTTTAAGTTCCTTGTGGTCTAGTTCGAGTAACATAGAGTCTAAAAGATACACTCATTTTATACTTATACACTCATAGTAGTCATACTAAATAGCGATCCTGGTTTCAAAAGGTAGTGAACCTTGTGCTTTTATATTCTTCACTCAACAATTGCATTTGTTAGCATTAAATTTATATAAAACAAGTCTCCTGTAGCTAACATTTAGTCTGAGTTTGATATTGTTGAATTTACAGGCATTTTGTGGTTCATTAGTTCTGAAATCTCATTGTTAACCCTAGGCAGATTGATGCATCTTCGGAAGACACATTCTTTTCTTCATATTGTTTTCTGCCCTTTTGTACATAATTTTGTTTATTTTTGCTGCCTTGTTATTGTAAGTGTGTTGCTAATTATGCAGGTTTTATCTGAAGCTAACAAGCAAATATGTTGGGATTTTGTAAAGTGTGGGTTGTTTCAACAGGCGATGTGGAACTGGTACAAACCATTTCCTTCCCTTGAAAGGTGGATGGAATCTGGAAGGGAAAATTGTAAACTCACTTCAGCCTTAATGGTTCAACAGTTGCGTTTATGGAAAGTCTGCATTCAGTATGGATTTTGCATAACGTACTTTACAGATTTTTTCACTGCTCTTTGTTTGTGGCTTAGCCCCCCTATGTTTAATAAGCTAATTGGCAACAATCTTTTGAGTGAATTCACTTCCATTACAAGGGAAGCTTACCTAGTTCTGGAGACCCTAGCTGAGAAGTTACCTGCTCTGCATGCTGGTGAACAAATAAACACTCAATCAATTGGTTTTTCAGATGATACTTCAGAAGCTTGGTCTTGGAGTCATGTGGGTTCAATGGTTGACATGGCTGTTGGCTGGTTACAACTAAGAGATATACCTTATATATGCTCACTTACCTCTGACCCAAAAAAGAATGTGAACCATCTAGAATTTGCTTCTATTTCTTGCATAATATGGGTGATTTCTGCAGTCCTTCATATGCTTTGTGGTGTATTCCACAAGGTGGCTCCAAATATCCATGACGAATTGGACCACAAAATTACTTCTCTTCCTAGGTTGTCCCAGTCTGTTCCTAATGTTGGCCTTAACCTTATAAAGAATGGATTTCTTAATTTTTCGGGTTCAAGCAAATTAGTATTTGAAGCTTGTTCTACTGAAACTCGATCTCTTGTAAACTTGCTTTGTCTTTTAAGACAACAAGGGGACTTTGATGTGTCCTTATCTTCATCGAGTTGTCTTCATGCACTTGTCCAACTCGCTCTTCTAATTGATGACTCTGTCAAGAGAGCCAGAAACTTCAATGATACTCAATCCTTCTCAGAAAGGATGTCAGGATTGCATGAGAAGATACTGAATGTTGGTCTCATCAAGTCTGCTCATAATGAGCTTGAAGAAGTGCTCACAATGTTCATGGATGTAGTTTCATCAGAACAGCGAGTCTTGCAGTCTCTTGAAATGTTTGACAGAGGAGGACCTGCACCTGGAATTGGATTTGGATGGGGATCTTGTGGAGGGGGATTTTGGTCCTTAAATGTATTGTTGGCACAAACCGATGCACAACTGATTTTGAGTTTGCTTCATGACATCCCTGTCATTTTAAAGAATGATCAAACTCAAATAAAAGCTTCGGAATCAGTAAGCTATCAACCTGATCAGATGCTCACTTTGCAGAGAATTGATTCGACACTTCAATTATCTTTGCTTGCAGGACCTGGTGATGAAACAATCCTAGAGAAGACATGGGACTATTTATTTCAGGCATCAGTAATGAAGTACCTTGGTTCTTTTGTGGCTCAATATCTTTGCCATACCAAGGTTTCCAGTTCATTTGACTGGCACTATGGTGACGATGATTATTATCTTTTCAGTAAGATGCTGGATTCCCATTATAAAGAAAGATGGCTAATTGCCAAGCGGAAGACTATTTCTGAAATAAATAACAATAAAAGGTACAAGACGAGACATGCCCTGGAAACAATCCAGGAGATTGAGCCACATTCAGGGTTTTCCAGAGACCATTCTACAAATGCTTTGCTGGTAGAGTGGGCACATCAGAGATTGCCATTACCTATGCATTGGTTTCTCAGTGCTATATGTATTATGGGGGATGCCAGGAGAATTAGCACATGTTTGCCTACTGATCTTGATGTGGCAAAAAGTGGATTGTTTTTCCTGTTAGGCCTTGAAGTCTCTTCCATATATCTATGCTCTAGTTCTGCAGAATCTCCAATATCTGGTATTCCTTTGATTTGGAAGTTACATGCCCTATCCATGGCTTTGAGCCAAAACATGGACGTGCTCATGGAAGAGAAAAGTATGGATATTTTCAAAACTTTGCAAGATATATATGGCCAACATATAGATGAAAAACTCCAAGGTTTAACGAATTCCTTACCTGAAGCTCAAAATACCGTTAGCCTGGAAATTCTTAATTTTCGAGCAATTCATGATAGTTATAGCACATTTGTTGAGCATGTTGCTGAACAGTTCTGTGCCCTATCTTATGGTGATATAATTTATGGTCGGCAAGTAGCAATTTATCTACATCAAACAGTTGAACCTACTATCAGGCTTGCTATGTGGAATGCTTTATCTAATTTAGGAGGACTTGAATTCTTGCCGCCAATAGAAAAGTGTATAGCTAATGCTGAAGGGTATCTTGAACCGGTTGAGGTACTTGTTGATTTCTCACTTTTCAGTTGCTGTGATCTAATTCCTGGTTTATTGATGCCCTCTTGGACTGTGATTTTGCTAATTAAATCTGCTATTTCTCATGTCCAAATTCGATGTTGGAATTTTATATCCCCAAAGTGATCAAATTTATCATTCCTATTCTTTGGACCCCATATGTTCATTGATAATTGAATTAGATGTGCGGAGCTCATGAGTGGATGACTTAATAGACATACAAACGTTTTGTCAGAATTTTCGGTCAAAATTATGAACTATGGCCATACTTCAACATAAATTATGCATTAATGACATGATCTGCTAGAAATTTAATATAGCTCTAATAGATGATAAACTAAGAGAAAATAGGATGTGAGGGTATGAATATGGTACGAAGGTAACTAGTAAATTTGATAGTTAGGTGAGTTGATTGGATTAGACGATGTAATGGTTTAAGGACTGCTAGAAAAATCATGTAATCGACTTGTATAATATTAATGACAACCTTGCATAAAGCTGAATAGGGGAAGCATAAGATAGCTCAAACAGATATAGATTGTCCGATCATGGACAGTCACGATTTTAAGCTATAAATGTTGTGCGTGTAGTGAAGCCGACACGGGTCGCAGACTGTTAATGATTCTATGCTGCATTTGTTTTGACACTCGAAAGTGTATGAAACCAGTTATGGAGTGTTAGGATTCTCTGCTACAATTGCTTTATTAATAGAAATTGATAGACTAATGCCAACCAAACACATTTAATCTTTCCTTGAACGCATTGAAATCAACTTCTGACTTCTGAGCATGATTTACAGGACCGAGAAGATATCCTAGAGTCATATTCAAAATCATGGACTTCTGGAATCCTTAACAAAGCTGCTCTTAGAGGTTCCATCAGCTTCACGATCGCAGCGCATCATCTCTCCTCTTGCTTATTTAATACTAATACACCAGAGAAGGTAGCATTCAGAAATAAGCTGGCGAAGACTTTTCTCCGGAGCCATTTGCAAAAGCCACAAGAGGAGGTAAACAATGTTTGGGTTTTGATGAAACCTACTGAAGTGACACAAACATCATGTTTTATACATACATACTCTTTTTGCTTCTCCTCAGGCCATGCTGTTATCTCTCGTCCGATATGGATTAACCACATCAGAAGATCCTACTTACAAGAGTGAAGCCGCAAGGAGATTCGCAGTGTTGAAGGAAGCCTGTGTAGGAAACTCTTCTCTGGTGGCATTGTTGGAGAAGCTGGAACCTTTGGTTTACCATTAAGGATCACGGTTAGTCAGGGTACGCGAGTGCCAACAATCTAGTTTGGTTGTTCATTCTGTAGCATATGGTTCTTGCATTAGCATGCATCTCAAGTCACCCAGTAGGTTAATTTTTGTTCGAGTCGTGCTAACCTTTGTAAAATCATGCACAAAGTAGTTCGATACTAAACTTATACATTCCTAAGGTTGTAAATGAAACTAAATTTTAAAGCTAGAGATAAAGTTAATACGAATTTTTGAAAGTGTCTCTCTTGTAGGGTTGTAAATGATTGTTTAAGTTTAATTTGTTTTCTTTTTTTATGAGTTTGAGTTTGATTTAAATTTGATTTGAGTTTTGTTCATATTATCAAAATTGTTTGAAATTTTTACATTTTAATGAAATTTGATTGATTATTTAGCTAGATATTATAAATTTATTTATTTTAAAAGTTTTTTTTAATTTATTTATAGTGTTGATAAAATTTTTATTGATAAATATAATTTATAAATTTTATTGATGGATATTATTTAAATTTTGTTTATGAACATTATTATTAATGAATTAAATATATATACTAAATTTATTTACGAAGTCATTCATAACCCAACTAAAAATTCATCCACAGTCCCTGTGGTAAATAGGTTATGATAGAGAATTCTGAAAAGGATTTGTAATAAGTTCATCAATTTAACCCTTTAATTAGTGTGAAAACAGAGGATTCAGACTGAACGACTATGTGAAGCAGTCAATTCTCACTTAGAATAATTCCATCGTGATGTCTCATGCGTCCATATTCTTCTTCTTCCCTTCTGCATTCACATAGGTCAAACTCTTTTCCGAAGTCAACGCCAACTGTCAGGCATCCACCGTGGGACAGAATCTAACGCAAGATGCAGCAGCGTGGAGCACATCCACCGTCGGATTCGGGTTCACCGTCCCCCGACGCAAGAAATCTAACGGTGCGCACGACGCCCTCGCGGACCGGTTTGTTGGATTTTCATGGAAATTCCAAGTCAACCTAGTCCGATTAAAATAGTTAGAACAGTTTAGAGTGAATCATCTCGTTCTGTTATTCTAAAAATCAGACATATTTGAAACCCAACGGCCGGACGGACCGAGTGTTATTTGACTGATCGGGTCGGTCCGGTTTCAACCGGTAAACTCGCGGGTCTAGACCGAACGTATCGGACCCACCCGGCCGTCCAAGCGGTGGGGCGGCCAAGCAGAACTGCTTACCAAAACGTATGGCTCGAACAAGAACCGCGTCCAGGTCGTGCGGTCTGACCCGTCTCCAAGACTCCAACCCGGTCTACCGATCCGCGTGGGCCGCGTGCTTCCTCGTTCCCTCGCGCAAACGTTTTTAAACTACTCTGTTTTTTTGTATTTCGTCAATTCTTCGAAGTTTCCATCTCATGGACCGCTACGCCGCCTCCTCGTCGGCGAACTCCCGGACTAACGACGAGATGCCGCCGCCTCCGCCTCCACCTCAGTTGCCGCACCGACGAGTATGGGTCCGGGAAAGGTCCAGCGAGTGGTGGGACCGCCACAACTCCCCTGAGCTCCCGGAGGCAGAGTTCCGGCGCGCCTTCCGCATGTATCGCACCACCTTCGACTTCCTCTGCGAAGTCCTGGGCGCCGCAGTGGCCAGAGAGGACACGGCGCTACGAGCCGCCATCCCCGTCCGCCAGCGCGTCGCCGTGTGCGTGCGGCGCCTCGCCACCGGCGAGTCGCTCCGCCTCGTCTCCCGCCGCTTCGGCCTCGGCATATCCACGTGCCACAAGATCGTCCTGGAAGTCTGCACCGCCATCCGCAACGTGCTGATGCAGGGGATGCTGGCGTGGCCCGACCCGGCGCGCGCGGCGGAGGCGGCGGCGAGGTTCGAGGCGATTTCCGGCGGGATCACCGGCATGGTTGGAGCGATGTACACGACTCACATCCCGGTAACGGCCCCACGGGAGAACGCGGCCACCTACTTCAACCGCCGCCACACGGACCGGAACCAGAGGACGTCGTACACGGTGACGCTGCAAGGGGTGGTGGACCCCGACGGCGTATTCACCGACGTCTGCATTGGGTGGCCAGGGTCGATGGCCGACGAGCAGGTACTGGAGAACTCGGCGCTGTACCAGCGCGGGAACGGAGGGATGCTCGGCGGCCCTTACTGGATCGTCGGCGGAGCAGGGTACCCGCTTCTCGATTGGCTTCTGGTGCCATACGTTAAGGTCGATCGCCAGGATTCTCCATTAAACTGAACTGAAGCAAATTCTCAGGCGTTGAATCGAACCCGCAGGAAAACTTAACGTGGGAGCAGCTCACGTTCAACGAGCGGGCGGCGGCGGCGGCTGCGGTGGCGAGGGAGGCATTCCGGCGGCTTAAGGGGCGGTGGGGGTGCCTACGGCAGCGGACGGAGGTGAAGATGCAGGACCTACCGCTGGTGATCGGCGCTTGCTGCGTGCTGCACAACCTGTGCGAGATGAGGCAGGAGGAGATGGGGGAGGAGCTGCAAGGGTTCGAGCTGGAGGACCATGAGATGGTGTGCGAGAACGTCGGCGTCAGGTCTGCCAGGGCGGCGCCGGCAAGGGACGCCATTGCTCACGCCCTCGTCCATGGACCGGCTGCTTAAAACGCATCCACACTGAAAACGATATCGATCGATCGATCGAGTTTGTTGCTTTATGTAATTTCTGTTTCTTTCTTTCTTTACATGCATAATTAATTGTTCATTGCGTTTAATTATAATAATACGACGATTAAGATCATGGAAATTTTCCATTACCGAATAAATAAATAAAAACACATATGAAAATTCATACTGACAATTAAATCTCTAACTCTAAATATTTATTGCTATATTAGATTAAGCTTAATTAAATTGATAAATTAAGATTTTGAATAATTGAGTTTTAATATATACGTAGTATGACTTTTTAATGTGTAAAGATAATAATTTTTATTTTTATAATAAACTAAAGTAAAAAATACTAAAAGGATAATAAACCTTATTTAAATTATAATCTTTAGATCACACACGGACTATTGTAAATCTGTCATATGATTACTTACTCGATTATATAAAAGAAGATAAATCACGATTGTTAGAGAGTGTGAAGAATTTTTTTTTCTTAAGAACATACGTTTATTAGAAATTGATCTCTACTTTTTATAATAAATTATCATCCATTAATCTAGAAAGTTCATGAAAATTGAATATAAATAATCTAAAATTTATATGAGATGGTTTTATAAAAAAGATAATCATGCAATATTGTTCTAACGATAAAGTTCTTTTTAAAGTTGGAGCATGGATGTCATTTGCTTCGAGCTTAATATGCTAAATAAATACTTAAATATTTCAAATGTTACTACCGTAGTGATGTATATAGATAAGATTTTAATATGTCATATTTATTAATTTGATATATTAGATTAGATAAATATATAAATATATCAAATATTATG
>JBBUKS010320446.1:0-42196 GCA_038050645.1 Hedychium gardnerianum
TAGCTTAGCAATGTGGGACTAAAACTCTACACATATACATCCAAGCACTAAGAAATGCTTGAATTCAAAAATCAACAGACGGTGCTTCGAGGATTTCGTGGATCGTCTATTTTCTAGGATATAACGACAAACCGCGATCGCCACCAAACATTGATGGTCGTGACGAACTAAGTTCGTACCCGAACACTATCACGAACATTCTGTCAAGCGAAAAATGCACAATAGAGAGGTAAAAGATAGGGGAACGAAAGTGGATGGAATTTTGCTATCTCTCCCCTTTTTCTAATTTTTTCTCAAGATGTCTCCCTTATATAGGAGCGCCTCTCCTTTGGCTATTTACTGTCATTACTGTCCAGATCAAAATGCCAACTGTTTGACCCGAGAGGTTACGAACATGCTATTGACATTCGTTAATACATCCGATATGCATTTGAGCAAATAGCAAAAATATGTTCATGTGGCAAAATGATTGTTCTACTTGGGCAAATTTTGCCCAAACTGGTCTGACATTCGACGCACGCAGGTCATGCTCGCACACGAGTTAACTTGGTTCGATACAATCTGAGCTTTAGATTTTCACCCCCCTTTACACCCATGCGTGAGAAAGAGCCTCTCCCAATATATTTGTTCATAACATCAATACATGTGGAATAATATAAACCAACCAAAATATCTTAGAACTTTTAATATGGGACTAAAGTTTTCATACACAATGAAATCCTCTCCATCCACCTCTTTATTTTCATTCACATTTCCAATAGAAATTTGAGATATAAGATATGAGAATATTACATTATTTTCTTAGTCTTGAAGTGAAGCAAGAAGTTGATGAAATTTTTATCTTACAAAGGAAATATGTAATTGATCTTCTTAAATAGTTCAACTTATTCAATTATAATACTATTACCACGCCCATGAATATAAATGAGAAATTGTAATTAGAAGATGGTTTTGAGAAAACTATTGCAAAATATTTCAGAAACTTAGTTGAAGATTTGATTTATTTAACTCATACTAGACCATATATTATATTTTCTGTTGGGGTAATTTTTAGATTTATGCAAAATCCTACAAAGCATCATCTTGAAGCAGCTAAAAGGATTTTACGCTATATTGCACGAACCGTGGATTATGAAATTCAGTACACTAAAGTTTCAAATTTTGATCTTTACGGATTCACTGATAGTAATTGGGCAAGTTCAATGGATGATCGAAAGAGCACTTTAGCTAGTGCTTTCAATCTTAGGTCAAGAGCAATTTCATGGATTTCAAAGAAGCAAACTACCACAACCTTATCCACTTCAGCGACATGTCAATTTGTTTGGGTTAGAAGAGTACTAACATATCTTCATCGATAATAAAAAGATGCAATTATTATTTTTTGTGATAATAAAATGATAATTGCAATGACAAAAAATCTCACTTTTTATACGAGAACTAAACATATTGATATATGTCTATACTTATTTTGAGATTTAATTGTAAATAATAAAATTATGTTGGAGCAATGCAACACATATGAATAAGTGATGGATATCTTGACTAAATTATTTTTAAAAGATAAATTTATTTATTTCAGATTATATTTTAATGTTTGTAATTTTACATAAGAGGGAGTGTTGATAAAATAATTCAAAAGTGATGAAACTGATGGGTAATGATGACAAAGAGGAGTCACACGCCTTCAACACCCCGTCAGAATTATAATTTTATTTGACGTTTATAAGTAGCTTATTTATAAGCTATCAATTCATGATTAAGAATTGATTAAGTGAAAATTAAAAAATTATTATGTTCCATCCATTCTTATCATCTTCCCGTTTTTTTATCCAACACCTCCCAAAGTACAAATTGAACGTACAAATTGTGCATTTTGTGTCCAACCAGCATGCATTGAGCCTACTTCAGCTTCTGTTCAGCCTGCATGCTTTTATACCAACACTCTTTTCTTCCCCCCACAGGAATAAGAAAAAAAACAAACCGTGGGCCGAGACACCGAGGCAGCAGGTTGCACGGCGACAGCGAGGTGACCGGCAGCGACAACTCGATCGCCGGCCGGCGGGAGGATCGAGAGGTTTGTGTTATTATACCGTAGGACTGTATGGAATTAAACACTGTTGTGGTAAAAGGCGCAGTGCTCCAGTCAATTCGTCTCATGACACGGAGAAAATAAATCACGAGAATTAATCTAGAATGTATACAATTAAACACAGATGATATGCTATGCGACCGTGAGAAAGGAATTTTGTTTCTGCCCTTTTCATGAATTAGTCATCATACGAGTTAATAAAATAATCCTTATTTGATTTTGAAACGATTTTGATGGCAAAAACGAAATATTCGTTCCAGCATCTTCGTCGGTCTATCTCAATATTAATAAAAAATAAATAAATTATAAAAATTAATTTAATTAATTTAAATAATAATTAATATAAAAAATAAAAAATATAATTATTGATCCGAATTTAATTTTTAAATTATATAATGATAAAATTGTGTGTACTAGTTATATTCCGTGATAACTTATTTTGAAACGGTGGGAGAACGTTTTTCCTTTCGTCACCAGAAATCTTATTTCAAGCGGGTCTCCCTCGCCGACACGCCATCTGGAATATTCTACCGTCATACGTGTCGCTATTCGACGTGGGGGGCGTCCCGCCGTGCCCGCAAAAGTAACGATGGCGTTAGATAACGGAGCGCCTTCGAACCTTCTCGTCCCTCGCTGGATTCGACGGTCCTGATCTCATCTCGGAGCCGCATCGTGGCAGGAGTACAAGGCCACGGCCCACGGAGACGTCCCCTCACTCGTCTTGAAGCGAATCTGAAGATCGGAGAGAAGAGAGGAGGTTTGGGGAGGCGATCCTGCGATGGCGGAGCATGAGGAGACGCTGATCGAGCAGATAGAGGAGAAGGATCGCGGCGGCGGCGGCTCTTCGTCCTCGTCCGACTCCGACGACGAGAAGTCGAAGGCGTCGGAGGCGGTGGAGGCCGCCAAGGCCAAGATCTACCGACTCTTCGGCCGGGAGAAGCCCGTGCACCAGATCTTGGGCGGCGGAAAGCGTAGGATCTTCATCTTGCTTTTCTTTACGGTTTCTCCCTATTCGTTTCTTGTTCCTGATTTGATCTACTGCAGTTGTATATCGGTTCGGGTGTCGTCGTTTTTATTCTGATCTGTGATCTTGTGGATTTTGCGAACGATCTGGCTGATCTATGGCTTTTTTGTATGGATTCAGTGGGATTTTTTATTCTTATAGAAAAACCTGACTTAGTTTGTTAATTCAAGTGACAACCTAGTTTCTTATCATAGAATATTCCATCAGACGAGTTTTGTGTGGATTGTTAACGATTTACTGTGAGAACCAATTTGATATTCTGAGAGAAGCAATCAGCTTCCACCATAGACTAAACATTTTTAAGGATTGAATACTCTGCCACAACTTTGTTGAAGGAGACAAATAAACATAGTCCCATCTGTACGTTAGGTATTTGTGTTTATCTCCTTTTTACTGTGTGAAGTAGTCACAAAATCTGCAAACAATTAGTTGCATGAAGAATTTTTTTTTGATGAGTGTAAGATGTAATCATGTAAATCCACTGTGTTAAATGGTATAGAGAATTTAAATGTCCGATGAACGTTACAATAGTGGATCATGTTTTATCTTAAAGGTCCAATGAATCTAAGTTGCCGAGCTAATAGGATTCATTTTCAACTTCCAGAAAAAAATGTCTCCAGGTGCTTGGAGTGTGATTCCATGCACCATGAAATTTCAACTTGTTCTCTAATCTGTACTTCAATATTAGTCTGATTGATGTCTTCATTGGTAGTCAGTCCTGGAAGAAGTTTTGGCAACCCAGTCTGCTTGTAAGTGTGACTAATTCTGTTGATCAGACCTTTTAATCTACATTCTGCTGGCTTAACTGTGACACGAGCATTCAACTAGTTAGTTCATCTTTGGTCATCCTTCAGCAGAAGATATAGCTGATGGATTTTTCAATGATTCACTGAGTGCACCTTGGACGGGACACTGTCGCAACTCGAACTAATCACTGATCCAAATATTTCTTTGTTGATTTGTCTTATCTTAGGTTTAACATTTTCATCAATCATTTGCAGCTGCTGATGTTTTTCTGTGGAAGGACAAGAAAGCCTCAGCTGCTGTGCTTGGTGGGGCAACAGCAATTTGGATCCTGTTTGAGCTTATGGAATATCATTTGCTTACTCTGGTCTGCCACTCCCTTATATTGTCCCTTGCTATCATTTTCCTCTGGACCAATGCTTCTAACTTGATTTACAAGTAAGGTCATTACTATCAATTTCCTTTATTCTGTCTTTGAACATGGAATCCTCGTATTGATTATTTTTGTTTATTTAATGATAGGTCTCGTCCTCACATTCCTGTGGTGAGCATTCCTGAAGATCTGACAGTGAAAATTGCCCTATCTCTGAGATACGAGATCAACAGGAGTCTTGCTGTTTTAAGGGAAATTGCATTAGGACGCGACCTGAAGAAATTCCTTGCTGTATGCTTCTACATTTGTTCTGTTAAGAAGATTTGGATCTCAATTTTCTTGTTTTTGCCCTGATTCATGTTATGGATACAGGTTATTGCTGGTCTATGGGTTATTTCAATCGTTGGAAACTGCACCAATTTCTTGACATTGTTTTATATCGGTACAACCTTCAAATTTCTTACTTGCCTCCTAATATATATACATATGCCTTTGCTCCGGCAGCTGAAACCTATTTGCCTTTGCTCTGGCAGCTGAAACCTATTCTTTTGTTTTTGTTTGCAGTTTTCATCACACTTCACACCGTGCCTTTCTTGTATGACAAATATGAAGACCAAGTCGATGCATTCGGGGAGAAGGCTGCTGTAGAATTCAAGAAGTACTATGCAGTGGTTCACGCCAAGTATCTGAGTAAGATACCAAAAGGGCCGTTGAAAGACAAAAAATCCCAGTAAGACAAAAAAAGATGGTACCCCATGGTGTCCTGATGTTCAATGGTAGCTATCATTTTCGTGCTTTAGTTCTACATTCGGTCTCTCAGTGCTGAACCGAGTTACTGGTTTTTGAAACTTGTCGTGTCGTGGCTGGGACCGGTTCTTGTTTTTTTTGTTAATGTGGGTTGGTCTCCTAAAATTGGTTTGCGGTATCGCAAATATACATGTAATATTTATGTTTGCTTGGAGTGGTGTTAGAATTAGAATTGATG
Organism: Hedychium gardnerianum; assembly: GCA_038050645.1. Lineage (NCBI taxonomy): Eukaryota > Viridiplantae > Streptophyta > Magnoliopsida > Zingiberales > Zingiberaceae > Hedychium > Hedychium gardnerianum. The sequence continues at coordinate 5,216 of JBBUKS010320446.1, forward strand.
GGTTTGTTAGACGTTCTGCATGTGACGTTGGTAAATTATGCAGGGAATCTGAAACAGATTATTAAAGCTTATGGTTTCCTTTATCTGTATGCTTTGAATTTGCTTATTTGGCTGTGTGCTCTTCGCTATGGTTACTTCTTTTAATATCTTTTTTTAATTAAGTTTGAGGATCTGCAACCCTAAATTCTGGTCCTTGCCACATCTTGTTGCTTTGCACCAGCGTACTCTGGAAACTTATTGCATTTTCTGGTGCTGGGCAATGGCATATCTACCGACTCAGAACAAGTCAGTCTCAGAAATCTGGGAAACTGCTGAAGAAACCAGCCTGTCTACCTCTTTATCGCCTTCGTCTAGCAAAAGGTTTGCCGCAACCGAGAATCGAGCAGATGGGCTGTGGCAATGAAGGTGAAGTTCATGAGAAAAAAAGTCTTTCATTCTAATGGAATTTCCTCAAATTGTGCCTTTCCTTTCTCCATTTCCACCAAAGATGATAGAGAGAGAATGCTTGAAGAAATGTTTCAAGATTATACACATCATCAAAAGCTGTGATCTAGAAATAAATATAAAACCATAAATGATACTTGGATAAGCTCCAATAAAGTAACTCTCTAACAAGGAATGGAGCATGTCCAGGTGAGTCCATGGATAGGGGATACAGATCGATACTAGAAACACGAACATAATATTACAAAAGAATATAGAACATTATTGAGTCCCAATAGCCAAAACAAAACACACACCTGTGCTAATTTACTTACAAATACCATATGCATGCTTCTTCTCCTCTGGGTGTTTCTCCTTATCTTTCATCGACAGTGATTGTGAGGTAACGTGTATGTACATTGTATACTTCAGAGGAAATACGTTAACTGCTGCTTCTTCCTCGACCCACCTTCTCCGTACAAATCATTCCATTGCTTCAGCTCGTTCATCACAGAACCCTCCGTGGCAAAACTAGCAGAAACCTGCATTTGTAAAATAATATGGTTACTAATCCAGGCCATCAACACAGACAATTTTTTTTTTTTTTACGAACAACAAAGATTGATGAGCATTATAATACCCTATAAAAATCATGCATTCGACCAGGAAGATCGATTTAAAAGATTAAACTCACTTGGTTCTTTGCCTGCTTCAGGTCGTCCATGTTTAATGGCCTAAGGACAACTGCTGTTTTGCCATCTTCTCCTGTATTGGCTGAATTTGCTGATGAACTGTCGCCTTCACCAGTATTCTCCTTTTCCTGAAACAAGAACGGGAGGTGTTTTGTATTCCCTCGAGAAGAAATAAGAAACACTGGCTGCAGTTTAAAAGGTTTTCGGAAGCAAAAAAATCAGGAATAGATTAGGAGAAAGTGACAAAATTATGTTTGTTAAATTAGTTCCTAAACGCTGACGATGTAAAACTTACCAATTCCTTAGATCTTTCTCTCTGAAGCAGCTCCTTAACAGGACGATACGCTGCCGTGACGCATAGATTCTGAAAAGAAAATTATCAAATAATTCTGATGTCTTTATCAATTAAATGGCCGCAGGTTAACCTTCTTATTCACAGGAGAGAAAAAAAGTAACTAACCTTAAGATCACTACCACTATATCCCTCTGTCATCATCGCGACTTCCTTATAGTCAATTCCATCTACCTTTTCTTTTGACAGAAGTTTCTTCAAAATTAGTTCCCTGCTTTGGGGGGATGGTAGTCCAACCATAATCCTGTTCAAGAAATGACAGACATGAGGATTCCATATCTTTCAAGGGATTGAACAATCTTTATTTTGCAAATGATCATGCAAAGGTACAACAGAAATACCTGCGCTCGAATCTTCTGATGATGGCTTCATCAAGATCAAACGGTCTGTTTGTTGCTGCAAGAACAAGGATCCTTTCACCAGATTTTGTTAAAAGTCCATCCCAGCGGGTCATGAACTCATTCTTGATCTTCCTCATTGCTTCATGCTCTCCTACCCTAGTTCTTTGTCCGAGCATGGCATCAACCTCATCCACAAAAATGATAGTAGGGGAAACCTTTGCAGCAACGGAAAACAATGCTCTAACGTTCTTCTCATCTTCACCGAACCATTTGGAGGTGATGGTGGACATAGACACATTAATAAAACTAGCTCCTGCATCATTTGCTATGGCCTTGGCAAGCATTGTCTTTCCTGTACCAGGTGGTCCAAAGAGTAGTATTCCTCTGCATGGTTTCAGGAGACCGCCATTAAAGAGGTCCGGTCGTTTGAGGGGAAGCATGATCAGTTCTTGGAGGGATTCTTTAATTTCATCCAAGGCACCTATATCATCAAATGTAACTCCAATTTCATTAGCTGGAATGACCTCTGGCCTGATCCGCTTTTCAAATTCATTGTCTGGGGCAACTTCCTGCAAAAAAGTGGCATATATGTTCTGGCCTTAGAATCATCTAGCAGGTAGGATTGTTATTCGTTGGAAGGTTGAATCTGTTGTAGTGGCAAATGGAACAACTATATTGAAACCAAAGCACATAAAAGCAAGCAGCATAGGATTCAAATGTCAGTTAGCTTCACAATCATGATTAAGAACAAACACAATCAACTTGCTTAGCTTCAACTTCAGACGTGAAAAAACTCATTAGATGTGGCTTGGGACATGATGAGTGAAAGTAAGATATAGAAAGTTGAAGCTAGATCATCCCATATTGGTGTAAAAGAAGATATTATAAGTCTATAAGATGCTAGTAATCAAAGTTATTTATGAATTTTCTACTGCCTAAATGAGTGCCCATAGAGCTAGGAAGGGAGCCCCGTATTCTCTTAAAAAATAAATAATGTCAACTACTATGTGAATTATAGTAGTTAGAGACTGATCTATAACAATCCCTTGATCTCTTAAAGAGTGCAGGCTTAGCTACGATACCATGTCACTGTTTAATGTCGCTATTTACAAAGCAGATTATATGCATATAAATATCATGTTTGACAATAGGCTTCTGTTACTTATGCTTCCTATAGTCTGCCCAGACAAAATAAAAGATAAGATTACTAGCTGACTATCTCATTAGTCTTTCACTGGATCCACATTATATATTTCTAGTTAAGAGAAATCCTTTCACAAAATTAAATCAAATTTTTAGAGTAAGACTATATTGTTTCTATATTCTTCTTAGTAGTTATGACATCAGACAGTATAAAAAGGCAAATAGAAGAAATAGAGACAAAATGAAGTATACAGGTACTATAGCCTCGCCATCCTTAACGACTGTTGCTGATTTCCCAGCCTCACTGTTTTCAGGCAATAAAGAAGTGACATTGTTTTCCCCCTTTGAGGCATTTGCATTATCGCCATTTATTCCTACCTGAAGAAGTGAAATAAATAGATAAATAAAAGTGAGTATTAATATCTCAATAGACTTGAAATCGATCATAGAAGTGTCACTGACTCCTGATTCAACATTTACTTCTAGCTTCAAGGTGTCTTTGCCACAGTGCCTATTTTCTTGAAAAATACTCAGGCCGTGTGATAAACTGTTGCATTGAGGAAATAAAGGTCACAGAGGTCAAGAACAACACAAAACTAGTAATCTCTATGAGAAATTGACTAACCTCTTTGAAGAGATAACAAGCTTCCCATTTCTATATTGAGGATCTTTGGTATTCATCAGATGGTAAGAAACTGCTGTCAAGACAATCTCTTCTATGTACGTACTAAGAGCTTTCATATCTGAGAGACAAATGGAACCTAAGTCATCACACTCTAGATCATTTGCTGCAAGAACCTCTGTGATATGATTTTTATTATCCTGAACCTGAATAGCTTTGGTATCTTTCTCCAATTGGGAGATCCAACTAACAAGATGGGTCTCATCTTCTGGAGGCTTAACCTCTACACTGTAAGGGAATAGAGCGGTAACTCTTGCATCAACATCTTCACATCCTTTATGAGTTCCTAACAATCTCGAACCAATTATTATCACTGGCCCTGATAGCTTTGTCAACAGCTGATCAAATAAAGAATATACTTTTTCTGATCTACTAATGAAATCTTGAACATCCCTTATGTAAAGGATTGTTGGACTACTCTGAGACACTGAAATGAGAACCTGGAGGACAGCAGCATGTTAAGCAACGTACTAATTTACCAAAAAACCAAGTTTGACTGATTACTTTAGGAAAAGTATTAACTTTTATACCATGTTGTTTAGTGGAAAAGGATTTTCTTGAGACCATGAACTGTAAAAATGTGGAATTAGAAAATACCTTATAAAGTGACTTAATAAAAATTTTCTCATCAAAAGACCAGCAGCTGGTTCGTTGCAGGGGCACTGAAGATTGAAGAAAGAACAAAAAAACCAAGAATTAGACATCAAAAATGCATTGGCAATAATCCATCTTCAGTACTTTTGCACTATGCTTTTGGAGAAACACAACCTTACCACGATTTGTATATCATCAAGCGCACCAAGCAAGTGTTAAAGAAAAAATATTATTTAAGTGTCTCCCGATTTGCGCAAGTTATGGTTGGTTCATCTCCACTATTTCCTGTATGCCTTTGATATTTTTCTGATTTACTTAATACAATACCATTTATGTATTCATTTATATATAATTATAATTGTCCATACCTAGAGGTTTCTTCTAGTATAACCATAGTATATCGAATGAAGAATTATTCACCAAATCATTTTATTTTACATAGTATTATAGCCAACTTCAATCCTCTAGCAGCAATGTTTAGCTAGTAAGCCTAAATACAGTCAGTACCTGCATTTACAGAACCACCTTCAGATCTATGGACATCCATATCAGCTGAGAGTGAAGCAGTCTTACGATGTCGTGTGTTATTAGCACAATCAGATCTTCTGAAAAGACAAGATAAAGCATAAAGAGAAGTAGAATAAATGCCGTTCCTGTATGGACTTTCTTTCATTTTCCTGCCATTACCTTGGCATCAACTCCCAACTGCTTTGCCTACAGAAGGATCCTGCAATTGGATGTGAAAAAGAGAACCTCTGTCATAAAAGAACTTGTTATTGATTTCCATTAATCTATGTGATATATAGTATATGGAGATCATACAAAAGGTAGGAAAAAAAAATGCAATGTGGCATATGCACATTCATACAACCTATGGAAGTCAAGTAGTTTAATTTATGTACCTTCAGGATCCTCCTTCTGGAGAATGGTTGAAAAAGATCCAAATAAACCAGAAATCTTCTCTAATGCTGTGACTGACATAGATCTCTTAACAAACTGCAAAAAAATATAGGCAAGGATGAAAAAGATCAAAAAGTACTTAAGATGAGAAAGTAACAGAGAAGAAACAATTACATTTAAAAGGATAGTAGCTACTGTCAGTTTTCGACTTGTATTAACATGGAAAAAACTGACATTAGAATAAATGGTATTTTGTTGACAGATTAGTTTGCTTCATTGAAGAAAGCATAGTAAATTAGAGTTTGTTATCAACTATGAAAAATATCTAAATATCTGCTTTTTTTTCACTTCCGAGAATAAAAACAAGTCAACATGAAACTAATTTGATGAACATAAAAAAGAAATTAAAATCATCATTCCAACAGACAAGAAAAACATGAATCCTGAACAAACTCTACTAGGAAAAATAGATCATTTAGTCAATGAAAGTTTCTTCAGTATATGTTAGACTATAAAAACCTTACCACATTTTTGTTTTTTGAACTGTCGCCATATTTGTTCTGAATCTGTGGCCAAACAAAAGGTATCACAATCAGAAGCAAGGTTAGAAAGAAAAATATATCTAGAATTAATTACCTTAATGGAGAAATCAGTCACATCCAGCAACAAAAACTTAGCCTTGTAGTAGTGGGCCAGAGCCTTCACAAGCATCTGCTGATAAAGCTCTTCAATTAAAGGTCATTATAATTAGTTACAGATTTCAATATATCAGGATTGAAACAAATTCTTCAAATGTCACATAACACACTATTTCTGGTTTACAAACTACCTGTAGGGCCTGAAAGCAAAATAGCCCGGCTTGCAGGAGAAAGGTTCCTAGTGTACTTCAAGATGTCTATTTGTTTCAAATGTACATAGGCTGTACTTGTCAGTATAACTTTGGTCTGCTCACTGTCATCAAAATCAACAGCAGAATGAAGAAATAAGGTATTTGGATCCCAGTATTACAAAACAGAGCATACTTGATAACAGAAAACACAAAAACATAAACCAAACAACCAAAATTTGGGGGATATTAATCTGAAAATGGTAGATTATAAGGAGTTTTAAGTAAGCTTTGATAAGAGCTCACTTCTGATAGTAGTCACAAAACTAGGCACTAAAGACAACCAAAGATGAAGAAGCTGTTGCTAATGCATTAATTGCTATTGCAGTTTTTATTGACATATCGCTGCTAAGGTACAATCAGAAAACAAAGTGATAGCAAACAAAATATCTTGCAAGTCAAAAACATCTGACCTGCTCAATGATAGAGGTAGCAAGAAAATTAAGCCAAGCATAGTTCTGATTTCTGAAAACTGAAGAAACGAGTGTTTTAATAAATGAAGTGATGTGTGAGTCTTGGAAATTACTACCTTCACTGAATTGAAAGAGAAAAAAAGTGATAGGTATCTGGTTAGTGTGCAATGAATAAGGACATTTTATTCAAGATGATAAAAAGAAACTATCCACGCTATAAGATTGTCATCTGTTAACTGCTAGTGGTGTATAAATGGAAGTGCAGAGTTATTTCCTTGTTGCTAAAAGTCTATAATATTATGCTCCTGGTTCTGACAGAAGCTGCTTTAAGGTTTAGCAGTCATGGCTAGAAGCAACTGTAACCCTGCAAACAAGGTAAACACAGTGCAAGAAATTAAAGGCATATCAAGATAAATGTAGGGGATTATCTGTGCCTTAGAATTTCAGAGACACATTAATACCTAAAACTTCTGTCAACTAACTCGAAAACCTTTAGCTTTATAGCTCTTAGTATAGACGACTGGTCATATTAACAATTTCCATAACTTAGGCAATTATGTCTACCATGAGAGTAAAATTAAATAACCTTCTGATATGGCCAAAGTTTGCACTTGGCACATGGAAACACTGTCAAATGTATGACCTAATGTTGTTCTATATTTTCCTAATTATCATTACCAAGAGAAGAAGTTCTAGTTCTGTTACACATTTATGCTGAAGAAAACTATTAAGGATATAAATATGTAAATTTCCCTTTCCTACCAACTTGAGTTTTTGGATAAGTGATTAGTCAATCAATTTTAATATTTTAATATGATATCAGAGGAGGAGTAGGAGGTCCACAATTCAAATCTTGTTTGTGAAAAAAATATTACATCATCAATTCATATGTTGGGTTTGGATTGATTAAGCGAAGTATACCCACAACCCGTCTGCAAATGAAGGGAGAGGATTTACGGTATAAATATATAAATTGGTTTCTTTCCTAATAGGTTGAGCTTTTTCTATGAGCGGTTAGTTAATCAACTGTACGAAAACAAATTACCATCACTAGATGGACCGCTATCACCTACTATTTATTCTACCCTAAAATGCAGCTGACTCCCTAACTCTGAACAACAACACTTGTGATCTTTGCCAGTTCAAATACACCATCGTAATGCCAAACTTGCACCTCAGTTATACAAACGATCCCAAAAATGTTGTTGCCTTCTTAGGCAATCAGAGAACAAAAAATCTGCTATGTTCGTAGATCTTGAAAACATGTTTCCGAAAAGGTGAAAAGGGAGTAACAGATTAATCACGGTCACAATCACCCCAAGCAGATTACCTCCTCCATTGATTTGAAAAGTGAAAACAATGACAATATTGAATGCTAAACGCTGGGCTAAACGAGCTAAGCAAGTTCTAAAGAGGATCGATAAATTAAAAGCCTCGAACACCCTGTCACCAAAATAGAATAAAATAAATCAAATAATGGGAACAAGAGAATCCAAAGAAAGCAGCACATGATTTCCATCAGAAAGCCCTCGTGATTCTGATGGGCGTTCTCTTCCTAGTGGACCCAGGACTAGAAAGCAAACCGAACCTCGATAGAAAGACGAGTTGATAATTGCCTCTACCATTTCTTTTTCGAGGACGAAGCTGTCAATTACCTAAGGTAACAAGGGAACTCGTCAAAGGTAACTCCACTGTCCTCCCAATCCACCACCTGCCGGCGCAGCTCCTGCTCGAGGGACTCCGGCGTGAGGCCACTAGGTGACGACGACCTCGGCGCCGTCGCCCATTGCCCGACCGCCTGGCCGGACGCCAACCCGATCCCCACGCCGAGCCCGACCCCGATGGCCGACATCAGCAATCTCTTCTGCTCCATCGCGGGCACCCACAACACGCTGCTGTCCGACGGATCTGGAGCTCGCCGCTCGCGCGAATTGGCATGCAAGGATTCGAGGAAGAAGAGAAGCTTGACCAGGAAAGAAATGGGAATTCTAGAAGCGACCAAGAGGCGATTTCGGAAGACGCCTCGTCGCTATTTATAGAAGCGAACCGCGCTTGGGTCTCAAGGTGCAGGAATATATTTTTCTTTTCTTTTCTTTTTCTTTTTGGTTTTTTATTTTTTCATTTAATAATAATAAATTTAATTTTTTATCTAAATAATATATATATATATATATTTTTTAAAAAGGATTTTCCAAATTCCGAGTTGGAAAAGTGGGAGTGGGTCTGACGTGGCTTGGTTGGCTTTGAACGCGGCAGCGACACGAGTCTTTTATTGGCGTGGGCCCCGGCGGTTCTGGCCGTTCTTTTTTTTCTTCCACATTGTCGTTCGCCTATCAAAGCTTGCCACGTAAATCGTAAAATAACTTAATAATTAATAAACTCAAAGATAGATAGCGAAATAAGTGTTTCTTAAAAAATAAAAATAAAATTAAAAGGCAAAGTAGAAGAAAAAAAAAAGTAGCATCTCTAATTGGCCTCGTGTTTACTTGGGAGGGAAGGAAAAAATTTGTTAGATTCTTATGACTCTTGCTTACTTACAACATAGTTTAGCATCAAAAGCGAGCACAAAAAAGTAAACATTGCCACTTACCTAACCACATCAATATAAGCACTCGCAAAAACTTAAGCCTCTTTTTTTAAAGCACAATTAAAATAAAAATAAAAAGGATGCCTTTTATTTTTATTATCATTGAAACAATATTTTATTTTTAAAAAATAATTTAAAAGGCATCTTATCTTATTTTTATCTTAAAAATATATTTATTTCAATGTTGTTATAATAACTTTAACCAAAATTACTTTAACATGCAAAGTTATTCTCCATTTTCTAGTAATTTTGATTAAAATTACTCTGTATTTTAATAGTTTTGATAAGAACTATTATACTAATATTTGATTAGTTTTGATTAAATTAGATCAATTTTATTTAAATTGGAGTAATTTTAGCTAAAATTATTGAAAGTATTTTTAAGCCTATTATAGTAATTTACGGTGAAATAAAGATATTTTAGTATAAAAAAATTATAGTAATGATATATGTGATTAATAATAAAAAAAGGTCATCCTATTTATTCAAATCATCATGGAATCTTTTTTGATTTTTTTTTAATTAAAAGGGCATCCTACCATCAATCTCCTATGAAATTACACAATTATCCTTAAATACACTCATCAATATGATTATCTTCTGTCATATATATATATATATATTAAATTCTAAATCAGTCGATTATTTATATGAACATGATAAGTTATACAAAATTATAGCTAATACAATGCATATTTAATCTGTTAACAAATATTCATACTGTTATAGTTGTTACAATACGAATTTATTCTGTTCATACAACTGATCAATCATTAATGCGTGTGGTAAGAGATAATACTACCGAATAGTGTAATTGAGGAATTAGTGTGGTTGATAAAAAAAATATATATATTATGATTTCAAAAAAAATAAAAAATAAAAATAATAAATAAATCACTCGATTTTTGCCCTATATTTTTTGAACATGTGCAATGGAAATTGTGATGTTTAGTGTGGTGATAGGGCAGATCAGATGTATAGGTTATCATGCAGAATAACTTTAGGGTTTCGGTAGTGATGGCTTTTCTGTTTTTTTTTCTCCCTATTGCTTGTTGTTGCATCAGAAGAGTGCAGGAGCTTGTGCGGTACACGCATCGTGCAAGTGCCATTTTGTGCTGCTTTTTCCAATCAACAAATTAAGAACTCAGCGGTCGATCGCCACCCAAAGTTGTTTTATTAGGTCGCCGAGATTCTACCGGGCCCACTTAATATTTACTTTATCGTCGCGCACCGATCGAACTCATGCCCCGGGCAGCGGCAAGACTCGAGTCGGATCTTCGAATATTAATTAAGATTTGGAGGGGCCTTTGAATGGATGTCTTTCGATGGATATCGACTAAGATTCGACTCGGTTCCACTGTTGGTTTTGCCCACTGAGTCTACACTGAGCACAAAATTGGGCAATGGGTTTTCATTCACTTTACTCTGCTGTTGCAGATGCCATTTGCTCACCTTTAATAGCACCATCCCAGTCACCTTCCAATTAGGCCGACATGGCATGTCTACCGGGTAGGCCCCTCCATGATTCCGAATCCTACTGAAGAACCCGCGAAGTGGTGTACGAGCGAGAAGGGGTTTAACTTTGTCACTCGACCGACCTTAATCTTTTTGGTCGAGCAACGTAAAGATCTCTCTCACTTTCGGCCAAGCAAAACTCGAGTCAAACCCTAATTTAGGGTAAGTTGAATCTTCCTAAATTAAAATCAACCAAGAGCCATCGATTTGGGTTACTAAAGGAGTTTATTTAAGTGATTCAACTTTTTCACAAAGAAAAGTTTGAGACTTTAATTTTCTTTTTCTTTTTTTAAGAAAAAAAGGAAAAAAAAAACTTTCGAGCATAGGCCCCTCCACGATTCCGAATCCTAATGAACCCGCGAAAGTGGTGAACGAGCTAGAAGGGTTTAACTTTGTTTGCTCTTACTTTACAACCTTAATCTTTCTCTCACTTCTGGTCAAACAAAACTTGAGCCAAACCCTAATTTAGGTTAAAAATTGCATCTTCCTAAATCAAAATCAAACAAGAGCCATCAAAACTTAAAACTTTAACTATAATTAAACTCTATTTTTTTTTTAAGTGATTCAACTTTTTCACAAAGAAAATTTTGAGATTTTTTTTTTTAAAAAAAGAGAGAGAGAGAAAAAAAAAAAACTTTCAAGCATGGGCTTAATGCAAAAGTCACTTTTGAGGTGTGGTGGGGTTTCCTTTGTGATGTTTGTAGGAAGCAAAGTAGCACAAATTGCCCAATGCTTTTGCCATTTGCGTGGGGCAATTAGTTTGATTGATAAAGATTAGGTGATTAATCTCTCTTAACTAACAATTAGTTTTTAATTATCTCCAGTGAAAGTCAACCTCATTGCGGTAGCAAAGTTGCAAACTTATTTAGGAAGAAATATGATGGAAATATTGTTTAATGATAAGTGAGAAGCCGCCTTTTGCAAACTTTCATAAAGAAAGAACTAGTTTAAAAAGAAAAGAAAACAAGGAATATTTTTTTTTAGGTTGATAAAAAAAAAATGAGTGGAGAGTGTGCTTTTTCTTTTTTGTTAGAGATGACAATCGGATTGGATGGATTTAGCTTATCTGAAATGTACTGTTTAGTCATTGAACTCGACATAGCATATCGAGTTAAGTCGAAATTTTATAGTTCTTTGATATTTTCTTGTTGCCTATCAGCCTAGATCATAGTTGTACTTATAACATCTATCAAAAATTATTATAATGATTATAACATCAAATTTTGAATATAAATTTTAACAAAAAATAAATTTATTATTGCGTGACCTTATAGTTACGGATTTGAGTCATAGAAATAATTTTTTATAATGTAAAGTAAAATTATGTATAATAAACTCAATATGATTTGATTTTTTCCCGAAACTCCACATTAGCGAGAATTTCATGTACTTGACTATCATTTGTATGACATCAAAATTCTATAGATGATATTTAGGATTGATACGGGTAGATAAGTCGGGACCCACCTAGACATCACTAAGAGGAGTCACGTGACTCCTGGTCAAGTCAACGCCACGAAGGCACAGGAGCGCAACCGCTCGGATTAGCTCCCTAGTGAACCGGTCGGGGAAGCCCGCAGTATTCCGATCGGAGAAGCGCCACCGGTCGGATCAACTCCTTAGTGAACCGGTCGGGAAAGCCCGCAGTATTCTGATCAGATAAGATCAGTCCGCTCGTGATAGACAACGCCGGTCGGAGATATACCCTTCAAATCCCCGACCGGATAACTAAAGCCCGCTCCACCCAAACACTCAATACACCGACCAGGATCATATAAGCGCGGTCGGAGCTACGATCAATACATTCCGATCAGTACGACAGTTCCTCCTCACCGACCGGGCCCAAACGCCCGGTCGGGTATAAATCCTCTAACCGACCGGGGGATCCCCCGGAACTCTTCCCCGGTCGGGCACAAGAAACAACCCGGATCCCGCTCCTTTACGTATAAAAGCTAACCCCGTCACTCCCGGTACGGCCGCGACACCCTTCTTGTACAACCGGGGGCCGTGCAGTCAGAACACTCCCAACAGTACCTCAGGCACGTCCCGGAAATCCAGGGAACGACGGTACCTCCAGGTCAGAACACGCTCAACCATGCTGCCGAAGCATGCGCCAATAAATGCAAGCCGTACACACCCTTGAAAGGTATATAAGGGACCCATCGCCGCTACAGAAAGGGATTGGGCTCTCTCTTCTCCTACCTTGAACTCTTACTTCTTCAGTTCTTTTACGTCCGGGCTATCTGACCTGACTTGAGCGTCGGAGCGGGATCCCCAGGCACTTCGCCTGGAGCTCTCCGTTAACCCTCCGTCTCTCTTTTTGGTCTGTGCAGATTCCCGACCGGACGCTTGGATCAGCCGACCGGAGGTGCAACCCGACCGGAGTCAAACTCAGCAGACCGGCCAGATCACTCTGCCCCGGGGGTGTCCAGTCAGCAGCTCTCCAGCTTTCCCGTGGATCATCCTCCGTCAGTCTCCGCGCAGGAACAACTACCATTTAGCACAATAACAATCAATAATATTTATATTTTTAGATCACAAAATGAAAAGAATATAAAATTTCTAATAACACATTCAACCTCAAGAATGTTCACTTGTTCACAAGATTACTCGGTTTAAAGAACAACAAACGTAGCAGAAGCTATTGAAACCTTTGATTCGAACACGAACGTTGGAAATAATCTTCTATTGACCTGTTGATTCCGTAGAATATCAAACAATAGCATTTAATAACTTATCGTTTTGGGGAAAAGAAACGGTAGAATCTAATTAATCAAAAACTAAGTAAAAAATAGCTAAACAGATGTTTAAATAGTCTCAGAATCTTAACCTTAACTCTACAAAAGACAAAAATAACATAAATTATAAAATAATCCAAAAAATAATAAAAAAAAACTAAAAATCTTCGGAGTCTCAAAAAAGGTTTTAAACGATATTTTTTGGGTCTAAAATTGGGCGGTTACAAGTTTCATTTGATAACAAACTGTAGATCTCTAAATATGCTTCGATTTGATATATTATAGGTCCTATTGTTTAATCCGAGTAAAAAATTATGGTCTCTCAAAACTTTTACCGATCTTGTTACGATTCTGCTATGATCCTATTGATCCTGCTACAAAAAATGATCTTGCACGATTCTGGATCGATTCGGTGTTCAAGATCGTACGATCCTATGATCTAGGATCGCGATTTTGCAAACTATGATTCTATGGTTCATTATGAAAATATGATCAAACATGTCATAAATAGATGATTGCTTCCTTCCTTTATTTATTTTTGTGGGCGTTCTTATGTTTCTAGGTGATGGTGCTATTATCTAGTCTACTCTCAAAAAAAAATGACGTGTTTTTAAATTTAGTTGCTTGGGTCACGTTTAGTTGGTGACTAAGATTCTTCTTGTCCTACATTAGTTTTACAAATATTGACACATGTTATTATGTGATTGTTTAGTAAGCAAATTTATGGTCTTCAATTTCTTATAAGATTAAAATCTTATCATAGAGGGTTTAGATGTATGAAGATCAGATGAATCTAATTGGACTGAAAGGCTCTAGCTTTTTTATGCTAGAATATTGAAATCCATCTCTTCATGATCATATAAACATGTGAAATCCTATGGTTGAATTAGATCATCATCATTCTCGTCAAACTATGTTATTAAACTTTCAAAAAAAAAAAAAATGGTTTTGAAAGGTTTTTCCAATATTCAAGCATCAAATATAATCTAATTATCTCGGTTTTAGAAAGTATCGACTTAAGCCAACCAAGCAACAACTTAGTTGGATTTTGAAAGAAATTCCATAGCAATTGCATATTACATGGAAGTCTAAATATACCTATTTGGTTCATTTAAATTTAATCTAAACTAAATTGACTTAAAATCCAAATCTATCTTGTTTTGTAGCTTGTAAAGTGTTATATTTTAAGTGATGAATACTTTAGATATTAATTACTATTTGTTTTAATATTTTAATGTTGACTTCATTTGCCTTTGCATTTTGTATATGCGCTATGTCGAGGATTGAATGTCTATCATTTGGATATACCTTTTGAAACCTTGCTAATTATACTCTTACTAATTAACAAAATATCACACGGAGATAATATATATCAATATTTTATTTTTATTTTGAATATGATTGGTTTTCTCATGTAGTTCTAGTGTGAATTTGTAATTATAGGAAAATCATTTTCCTCTCTGAATAGCTTTGACACTACTTGCAACATTATATCCATCTTTTATCACTTCAATATAGTTATAAGATATTCCTTTCTTCTTTGGAACCCCCAATAGTTGTGAAGAAACCCACCATAGTTGTTGTCGAGGAACTCTATCATGTGTCCTTTCTAAATTAATAAAAATTATATGTAAACCTTCTTCTTTTCTCTTTATTTTTCTATTAGTTGTCTTATCAAATAAATGACATTTGAGATTCATCTTTTAGGTATGAAACTAAATTGTTTTTCAAAAAATGGTTGTTTTGTTGTTTAATGTCTCAATATTTCTTTCCTAAAGTTTTATAGTATGACTTATCAACTTTATACCTTTATAATAAAAACAAAATTGTATCACATTTTTTTCTATAAATAGGTATAAAAAAATTTCCTCTATTCTCGGGCATCTTTGTAATTGTTAAAATTTTATTAAAAAGTTTATTTAACTAAATTATTCTTCGATCCCCCAAACCCTTCTAAAACATCAATAGGAATATATTTCGAACCTACACTTTTACCTCTCTTTATTTTCTTTAAAGCTTCTTTTTCATAACTTGATTTAATATTCTAGTTAATTATAATGTTTAAATCTTCTATAATTTTGCATCAATGCTCAATAAATATTTTACAAAAATTCTTAATTGCATTATCGTTAACAAAATTTTCATCTTTTATGCATTTAACATTAGCCCAACCTCAATAATCATAAAATTTATTATATACTTAACCTTTGCTATGATTATAATTTTTTTGCCTTAATAATAGCTATTTTAAACCCTTCAAACTATCTCTATTTCGATAAATTTTATTTATTTGAAAAATGACTTTTAAAGATAAGTCTTTTGTGCCCCCTTACACCACCATTAACTCTTCTTATATGCTTTACCTTTAGACGATAACAACACTAACAATAACCAAACTTTTATCCCACTAAGTGGGGTCGGCTATATGAATCCTCTTATGTTATTGGACTCGATCCCTATTATATCTTCATCTATATTTAAATAAAGTTTATCCTGTCTAATAATTATTAATCAAGTCTTCTTCGGTCTTTCTCTTCCTCAATTAATGTGCGCATTTGTCAGTCTTGTGTTGCCTAACTAGAGCATTGATTGGTTTCTTCAGTATATATCCATACTATCTTAAATATGTCTCTCAAAGTTTTCCCTCAATATGCACAATCATGTCTTTCTTTCTATTATTCTCATTTGCTACCCAATCCATCCCTCAATGTGCTTTTCCTTTAGACATTTCAAAAATAGATCTAGATACATGATATCACTATTAACAAGCATTTTATACCAAACTTATTATATCATCATTTGATATTTTAAAAGTTTATATTATTCTCCTTAAATTCCATATTTTAGTTCTTGTAAAATTAAAAATGTTTTTAACATTTTCTAAATATTTAATATCATTAGTTGATGTTGGTTAGTTGTGCACATGGTTTAAAATTTTGAATTGTGCCAAAGTATCAGTTTATGATTGAAACGATACAGTTTCAGTATTATATCGTGTCATACGATTTTGATATATTTTTTTAAATATATAATATATAATTAAAAATATTTTTATTAATATAGCTATAGATGCTTATTATTAAATTATATTTGAAATGTCAAATGTTTAATATCTATTGTGTAAAAGTCAATTTAGGTTAACTGAAGTCCTCCAACTAAACATGGCTAGATCAAATAGGTTTAAACTAGATTTAATTTAGATTTATTTTGATCAGTTTAAAATTAAATTATATTTATATCTAGAATAATTAGTTCATTAGTAATAATATATTTTATAAAGTTAAAAATTATATTACATTTATTTTTTTATCTTTCTTAATAATATGTTTCTACCTCTTTAAAAGTTTTTTTTTTCTCTATGTTTATCTTGTGGACGAATAAAGAAGGAAAAATAATTATCATTTTAAGGTTGAGAGGTTATTTTTACCTCTACCCTCTATTTACCTTGTGAAGTGATAAGGAGAGAAAAAAATTAACCATCCGTAAGAGGTTTTTTTTTTCTCTTTGTTTACTCTTATGTACAGATGAAGGGAAAAAAATTAATAAATGATGGAGTAAAAAAATTAATAAGAAAAAAAATTAATGGATAAAAGAAAGAAAAAAAAATTAAGAAGGAAAAATTATTAGGGAAATGGAATTACTGTTAAAAAGTAAAAAATTTAACCTAATATATATATTTTTTAAAAATGCATCGTTGCCATGACCTTGTTGAGGTCACCGCGTGGTCATGGAAGCTCGCGGGGGCCTCGCAAGGTTGTGGAGGCCGCTGCGAGGTCACAACAACTTGGCTGAGCATACTTTTCTTATAATTTGTCACATTATTTTGTCCCCCTTCTTAGTATGGTACAATCTACCTGAATATGATTTTTTCCATTCATACTAATTAAGAAAATGGGCATTAGCATAAGATGTAATAAAATCTTAAATTATATCACTCTTCATTTCTTTCACCAAATCTAAAATCCTCATGTAGGCCTTTGAGTTGCCCAATAACTCTCCCCGCATGCCAATTTATATAAATTTTTATTTTTAGGCATATCATGGAAATTTTCATTTAGCTTTTCTTAAAATTCTCTTTTAATTTAATCACTCAATCCTATTTAAGGGTAATATGCACTTTTAATCTTTAATATTTTATTTCCTAAAACCAACTTTAACATAATAATTCTATTTCTAGATTTCTTAACTTCAATAATCTTATCCTTATAATCCTTATATTATATATTATCTACTCTTTTTTTATAAATTTTTTCTACTTTAATAAACAACATGATTATTTCATTCTCTGAACTTTTGGTTACCCACTTTGTTTTCTATAAGCAAATTATGTTCATTTTTCTTCTAATCATGACATCTACAAATTCGAGTCATTTCTCTTAAAGCATTCTTATATTTTAAGTTGCTAACCTGATCTTATAATTATTAGATTCATTACTTACATTGGCCCACAATAGTGCCAAAACCCTTTATTAGTTTACATCACATTCGGGATTTATGTGACCTAAAACCATGGAATTAGATATTTAAAATTATGCACATTCCATCTATATCTTGGCCTACGTCCCCCTTCTTTCTCCTAAAATCTCCCAGGGTTTTACGACAAAATAGTATGTTCCATTTTATGATATTTTTGCCCTCTAATTATTATTCATAATTCTGGTTGGTTGCTTCAGTTAAAAATCTTCTAGCTAACCTTCCACTATTTTGTGAGCAATGTGCCTAACTACAAAACATTTGCATTAGATGGTACGGTAGAAATGAATTACCAGAAGACCCATCTTTTGAACAATATTCAAATTACTAAATGAAACAATCGATGAACAATACTTCATAGAGAAAATGTCAAATATTTGAACCAACTTGATATAGATGACTATATATTTCTTCAATGCAACAGACATGTTTTATCTCCTGCTCATTTTTCCTATGTTCTTTTGGTTGTTTATGTTGTCGTCTGAGATTGATCTTTCAATTTGTGCATTTGACTTGACATTAAGGTTTACCATGCTTAGCTTCCTTTCCCACACAAGAAATTCCCAACTTGCTTATATAAGTTTGTCACTTATATAAGCAAGTTTGTCAATTTGTGCATTTGACTTATTGAAGTGCCCTTTAGTTTTTGTTTTTAATTCTATAAATTTGTCTGCATTTGCATTAGAATATTCTAGTCGGTTCAGTTTCCAATTGATTATACCAACGTGCTGAAGAATGCTTTAAAAGCTCAAACCTAGCCCTATCATGATAATTATTAGCTCCATTCTTTTCTTTTATGTTTATTAGTATGTAATCAAGCTCAATAGTTTAAGAGGATCCATATAGCCTATCCGACTTAGTTGTTGTTGTAGTATGTGTTTTTATTATTTACTTCATCGATGGTATGTTGCTAACCGATGGTCTTTATTTTGTAGATGTTTCATCTGATTCCAACATCTCAGGGAAGCTTTTATGTGCTTAATGACATATTCCGTCTCAATTATGCGTAAGTCTATTAATGTATTTGTGATCTTGGATGGTAGACCTTTGTTTGAGAGTATCGACATCGTCAGTTTGTTGCGTTCATCTAGCTGAATAGTTGGAAAGTAAGTTGAACTTTCCTTTTATCGTCGTGAAGTTTAAAAGAAAGATGTTTTTTTAACATTAAACACCGAAATAGTGTCCTCTGAACTGGTAATCCGAACAGTTTGCAATAGCCTAAGTTTTTCCAACAATTTTGCCTTTGTTTCTATGCATTTTTTTAAAAAAAGTCTTTTTAAAAGTTTGATAAGGTTTTTAAAATGGCGTTTGAGGTTTTATTGATGTTATAATATCCTTTTATTTTGTTATAAAATATCTATTCTTTTAGGTTTTATTTTTTAAAATTAATTTTTAAATAGTAAAAGTAGAAATAAGAAAAACATTTTGACGTCACATAAATTTTGGGTACCTAAAAAAGCTATTAATTTAAAGGAACTTTTAAAAAGTAATTAAACCTCCAATGAATTGTAAATTGATCTTTATTGTAATTGATATGGAAAATTAGATGAAAATTTTATTAGTTCTAGAGTTTTGTCTTTACACCGGAGGAGTTATCTAGTTCAATTGAGTGTGATTTAGTTCTGGTTTTTTTTTTGGTAAATCAGTAGCTCTTCCAAATCAATTAATATTGAAAATGATTGGTTTGGTTTTATTTTTACTAGTATTCAAGCGATTAACATTCTTTGTATTATCATTTTTCTGATTTTTTTTTATAGTGCATCATATTAAAATTTGATTCTTAGATAATTAATTAATTATTTGAAGAATTTAATCATGACGAAGTCCTAAAGATATAAAATAATTTGGCAGGTGCATTTAAGATTGATATGTATCAATTGATGATGAAGTTCAGGGTATAAAGTGACAATTCATCCACGGGCGTGGTGTAATAGCAAAACGATTAGTAGATTTTCAAATATTTATGATTTAAATTTTAATCATGATGAATTAAAGAATATTTTTTTATTAGTAGGATAAAAAATTTGAAAAGTTAATTATTGGAGGTGGATATGCTTGAACTTTCGAATTTATATGATGAACAAATGGAGGAAAAGTCATCCACCTTTAAGACTAATATTAGTTGAGTACAATGGATATTTGAATTATTACAAAAATGATAATTAATTTGGGTTGGACATTTTCTTTCAATGAGATAAAAATTTAAAAAGTTAGTTGCTAGATGTGGATTTACTTGTACTTTCGAATTTATCCGATATATGATATCCTGCTCGATGCTGCATGCACGACGACTACTATAGTAGCATCATGTCAGTATTTTTTTAATTATTTTCCTACTATAGCAATACTATGTCAAAATTGTCAACTTAAATTTTTTTTAATCTTTCTCTTTTTCGACTGTCCACCTTCCGGTCAAAACCTTCAGTATTCGTTCTCAAATTTAATTTCTCTCTCTTAGTCGCTCCCTTGCTCAAACGCTTTCTCCCTAAACCTTTCGTCGTCGTTTTCCATGCCTCTCCCTCCTGTCGGTGATGCCCCTCCTGCTCGCCCGCCGCAAGCAAAGCATAGTCGGGCAAGCTTCTTCTCCAAGGGACCGCTAGCTTAGCAAACTGCCTTTCATCGTTCTTCAACGATAAACTCTCTCGATGTCGCTTTGCCTCCCTTCGCCTACTTGCGACTTTTCATCTGCATGTACATGCCTATATTTTACTATCAAACTTTTAACTGTTTGCTCCTGTCTTCTTTTAGGGTTCAATACGTTGTAGTAGTTACGGAATCATAGGTGCTACAACCTTCTTGTTTCGGTCTAACCATGTTGTAGCAACTACGATTCCGCAGCTGCTACAACGTCAACATTGTAGTAGCTAGGTTACAACCACGGTGTAGCAGCTACGGAACCGTAGTTGCTACTGCCCAAGTAGTTGCTATAACGTGAAATCTATGTTGTAGCAGCTATGGGCTAGTAGCTGCTAGAATGTGGTAGCATTTTGTTATTAAATCACATTATATCAGCTACGGGCTTGTAGCTGCTACAACTTGAATTATGTGTTGTAGCAGCTACTGGCCAGTTGCTGCTACAACATGGTAGCATTTTTTTTTATTAAGTCGCGTTGTAGTAGCTACTAGCACATAGCTGCTACAACATGAATTATGTGTTGTAGTAGCTACCGGCCAATTACTGCTACAACATGATAGTGTTTTTTTTATTAAGTCACATTGTAGTAGCTACTAGCACGTAGCTGCTACAACATGAAGTCTGTGTTGTAGCAACTACGGGCCTATACTATGATGTGGTAGCAAATTATTTATTAAATCACATTATAGCAACTACGAGCCCGTAGTTGCTACAACGTAGTAACAAATTTTATATAAAATGACATTGTAGCAGCTACGGACATTATAGTTGCTACAACGTGGTAGTAATATTTTTATTAAATTACGTTACAACAGCTACGAGTTCGTAGCTGCTACAATGTGGTAGTATTTTTTTTTAATAAATCACGTTGTAGCAGCTACGAGGCTGTAGCTGCTACAATGTGAAGTTTGTATTGTAACAGCTATGAACCTGTAGCTGCTACAACGTAATAGCATTTTTTTTATCAAATCATGTTGTAGCAACTACGGGCCCATAGTTACTACAACGTGATAATGAAGTAGGACCTTGCCTATTTTTATTTTTGAAAAATCGCAACCGCTAGGCTCGTCTCATGACCTAGCCTCGCCTATATGGTGTGAAGTATTAGTTCTGAGCAAGTAATTCATCTCATCCATTAATTAATGGCGACCTACCTACTCTAGTTCATTGACCACGTTGTAGCAGCTATAAGTCTATAGTTACTACAATGTGTTAATGAAGGACCTTGTCTATTTTTATTTTTGAAAAATCGCAACCGCTAGGCCTGTCTCGTGACCTAGCCTAGCCTATATAGTGTGAAGTATTGATTCTGAGCAAGTAATTCATCTCATCCATTAATTAATGGCGACCTACCTACTTTGGTTCATTGATCCGTCACGTCCATAAAATGACCACTCATACCTGAGAATAACCATGGCCCGTGAACACAAGCAAATTCCGACTTTGTCAGAAGGGCAACTGTGGGCTCGTGATACTCCTTCCATTCATAGAATGAATAGCGCATCAGACTTTTCCTATAAAATTGATGGTGTCGTAGAGGGAGGCTTCTTATTATTGCTTCCATTTCATTACTCTTGTCCCAAAGAGCCTCTCCATTTTCTTCGTCATTCCTTTCACGACACTAAGATCAATGCAGGAGTATAACTATGGCGCCTTCTTCCTGACACCACCCTCGTCATTCCTTTCATGACATCCACTGTTTTTTGTCTGGAATCTGGTAGTGTGTCTTCCTCCCAAAGCGGGACTGAGAACGTGGTCATGTTGTCTTTTGCGGTGTATTCTCCTGGTTTCATATCATTGTACACAACCTTGTTTGGTGTTCAGAAAGGAATATCTTTACTGCGAACACCATTCCATGTGTTATGTGTTTCAACTTACAAATTGTGTGGCTCTATGCATTTCAGGCGACCTTTGGCGAAATTTATTCCAACCCTCACCAAAGGAGGCCCAAACTTCCTTTGGCTGTACGATTGTGTGCCAACTTTCAGACTGTGCGCCTATACAAACTTGTCCATGCCACTGACCAAAGAGGAACAAATTCGGTTGATCGAGGCCGATCACTCATGGAAAACCATGTGGACATGTAGCGCAGCCTTGTTTGGGGTTCAGAAAGGAATATCTTTACTGCAAACACCATTCCATGTGTTATGGTTTCAACTTACAGATTATGTGACTCTATGCATGTCAACCGACTTCTGACCAAATTTGTTTCAACCCTGACCAAAGGAGGCCTAAACTTCCTTTGATTGGAAAAAATGTACGATTTTTTTTCCATCTTGGAGATTGTGTGCCTCTACGAAGACGAAGATGCCACTGACCAACGGGGCACAAAAATGTTGAACAAGGTTGATCGCTCATGGAGAACACCGTGGACGCTGATCACCCTAACTTCTCCTAGCTGAGACCAAAGTACGCGAGGGAGACAAAAAATAGTGAATATAATGATTTCTTAACCATAATAATAATGCTCGACACAATTTACTTAAGGTTTCCTATATGTTTGTGGGAGAAATTGAGCATGATAAGTTTTATATTATGAAATAGTGTAATATAATAAATTATGAACGGAAGAAATTGAGCATGATAAGTTTTGTATTTAAAGTTGATTTTAATAAATAAAGTTGTTATGCTCCATGAGCCCCTTCATAATTGAATTGAAAAGACATTACTGTGATGAAGAATAGATATTTATTTGTCTTGTTGTCGTCGTTTATATCCAGTATTATAGTTCGCATGTTTGATACATTTTAATATATTATGATTCAAATCGTAGCAGTTATAATCCACGGGTAGCTGCTACAACGTGTAACAGCTATTGTCTAGTTGCTGCTACACGTTGTAGCAGCTACTGTCGATAGCTGCTACAAATTGTAGCAACTACCCGAGAGTAGCTGTTACAATGTGAAAGCGAAAGTATATTATGCAATTACCTTTCTGCTCTCATGGTTCCCAACATAATGACAAGTGATAACCCCTAAATCGGGTAAGGAAACATTTCGAACCATCATCCTTTGAAGTAGCTCGGTGGCCGACGGTGTCTTCGTGTATCAACCACACTTGTCAAAGCTAGGTTTTCTCCTCCGAAGCTTGGCCTCTATCGTAAGTATTTCGTTAGGATTTAGGGTTTTGATTCTTCTCCTCTTGTTTAGGGTTTTGAATTTGTAGGGTTTAGATTCTTCTCCTAGCTGCTACAAAGGTGTTGCCTGATTATAGGTTTCCCCTTATGAAGTTAAACTTTCAGGTAATGGGGTAAAAAAAAAAGGATTGTAATGTTGTTATAGCAACTACTATCGAGTTGTAATGTTGTTGTAGCAACTACTTGATAGTAGCTGCTACAACGTGATTTTACCCTACTGACTGCTACAACATGGTAAAACCCTACTTGTTGCGACGTTGTAGCAGCTACTTGACTGTAACTGCTACTACGTGAACAGTAGCTGCGTTGTAGCAGCTACTCGCCATGTTGTAGCAGCTACTCGCCATGTTGTAGCAGCTACTAGACATTGTAATGTATCATATTATGGTTGAAAGCTAACATTGTAATGTATTAGCAATATTATCACTAAGATTTGATATATTTGTTTGACATAATTAAATGGCGAGCCAGAGAACTTCTGCTTCTCGTGCGTATCGTAAGAAATTGTAATGGAAAAGTAATACCCACAGTTCAAGGCTTTTATATCATCAGTAGAAATAAACGACCAATGGATGGAGTTGATAAATGGAAGCCCATTTGCTTGGGGCTTAGCCATGCCCAAAATTACAAATATCCTAAGCCTTATACAAAATATGTTTGACAATTTTCACATTGAAGGGAAATGTTTCATCTTTCAAAATCAGGATATTAGTTTCACAAGGAAAGATGTTGCACTAATTATAGGACTCCCAGACCAAGGCGAAGAAGTTAATTTGCAGCTGAATGCAGCCTCCATCCTACTCTTTCATCAATACTTCAATAATGTGGAGTGTTCAAAGAAGGAACTAGATAACAAGATTAACAACCTCAACAAATAACCATCGTCTGCTGAATATGATACTTTGTTTTGCTAACTTTTAATATTATATTTTTTTTGTTTGTGTATTATTTACTGCTACTAGCAGTATATCCAGATTACCAATACAATCACTAATTGATTGTGTAGATGATTTTGAGAATTTAGGTAGGTATAATTGGTGTAAGGCTGTGTATATGAGCCAGCAGCTGGAGGCCATTGGTGTTGTGCTTTCACAGAGGTTGAAGCCAGAGGGCCTTGAGGGAAATCAAACTCTCATGCTCAAAGGGTTTGCACATCTCCTTGCAGTAAGTTCTTATATTTTATGATAGAACGATAGATGTCATGCCTAAAATTTAAAATATAGATGTTTTGTTATTGTATTGCAGGTGTGGATATGTGAACATGTTAGAATAATTGACTCTCACAGACACCAAGACCTTCCAAGAATCTACAGATGGAAGTGGTCAAGCTCCCGTGTGGAGACAGTAAAGCGTAGGATTGTAGAACTAGCTACAACACAAATAATTGTTGATTTAAGTCCATCAAATCTAGAGACACATCTGTTCTCAACTATATTCCTAGCAGATGTTGTACATCATATTGATCAACAAACTGCTGAGGCATTTCCTGAGCAAGGTCCTTAGCAATTTGCTGAACATCAAGCGGAAGCTCAGGAATATGTTGCAGAAGGTGTTCAGGAGAAAGAGTCTTGTACATTTTTCCAAGCAAGGGAGTCCGAAATTGCTCATCTGATGGCTCTGGTTGAGTCCAAGGTCCAGGGCATTGCTGTGATCAAGGCCAAAATTAGCGAGCTAACTGATACTCTTAAAAATAGTGTCAGTGATTCAGAATTTACAATAAGTGTGAAGGAAAAGGCAATTGAAGAAAAGGACCGAATTTTATCTGTAAAAGACAAAATTATAGCAGAACAAGAGAGAAAAATAAAAGATCTTTGAAGTCAGCTGCTCGCCAAGGATAAAGAGGCAGTAGTTGCTTATCCTAATCAGCCAATAACAAGGGCTAAGAGGATTGCTATAAAGAGAATCACACCCCCACCTACTAAAGAAATTGAGGGAGTGCCCGTGCTCGTGCCCGTGCCCGTGCCCGTGCCCGTGCCCGTGCCCAAGAGAAATAAAAAAATAAGTTTCCAAGATGAGCATGAGACAAAGATGGCCAAAGGAGAGGAAATTATTCAGCAACCTGTTAAAGTCCAAGAATCCCCTGTCCCATCTGCGGAAGTAGCTTCCACATCTTCATCATTTAACCAGCTTCATGCGCTTGTCAAACATAAATCCAAAATCATGAAGGTATAGTTTAAGTTGGTTAATTGTCTTGTCTTTTATTCTTATATGACATTTAATTGCTTATGGAGAACACTTTTTGTCTATGTATTTGTTCAGCAAACGAAGTCATATTTTAAGAAGAATAAAGATGAAGTGGTGGCAAAGACATTATTGAAACTTAGTTAGCTAAAGTGAGTCAAGTGGTACTTGAGTTACATACTTATTGTAATGCAAGGATATGATGAATAATTTTAATAATTATTTTATGAAAACAAAGATAAATTATATTGGAATTAGATTTTTATTGTATTGTCAAACATACATTTCATAATGTTGAATAAATTCAAACAACGCAAAATTAGAAGTTGCTATAACACATATAAATTCTGTAGCTGCTAGAATTGTAGCTGTTGTAGCAATAGCTGCTAGTGTTGTAAAACATATTTTATGGATATGTTTTATTTTTTATTTATGCAGGGCTACGATAAAGCCAATATGGTCCAACGGAATGTTCATATTGAATATGCAATCTTTCATGACTATTTTTGATTGGACCGTAATCATAGACGATGATTGCATAAATGCATATTTTATAATAATTATAGAGGAAGCCAAAACATCTGGCATATCATATTGGTCATCTATATTTTGTGCCGTTGGTTTTGTTGTAAGTATAACACCCACTACTACTATCGAGTTTTTTCTCTCCATATATTCCTTTTACAATGTTTGTCTCTTTACACAAGATTTGTTTCGAATGATGTTGTATGAGACATTTAGTTTATCATCAAACACTAACGATGACAAGCCAATCAGATATATATTCTATCTATTAAATAACGAAGATGATTATTGACACCTACTGATTATAGACCTGCAAGAAGCTCAATATATGTATTATAACTCACTTGAAGCCTTAGAACTGTACACTTCTAAGTTTCATAATTCTTTAAGTACTTGCTATGTTTGAAGAATTTTATACGTAGCGCCTTTTAGTGTCTATTGCTTACTTATTTCATTCATATGCAGGTGGACTTTGTTATAAACATGCATGAATCTTACTACGATATCTGGTATCCAAGGCTATAATCGTTAATGTCGAGAGACTTTGATGTATCTACAATCCTGGGTCCAACACAAGTAAAATCGTAAGTATATCCATTCTTTAGTTGCATCTCCATTTTCCTATTTGCAATTAGACTATTAACAGTCCAAAAAAATATATATCTTTTAGGGTAGATTATGCATTATTTGTTATGCGATACGCCGAGAGTTTAATGTACCAAAGACCAACAAATTTTGGACAAGCTGGGATGAGAGAATTTAGTTTTAATGTTGGTCATAAAATTTTTACTAGCAAACACTAGATTACTGAAAAGCTGGTGTAAATTTATTGTAAATCTGATGTCAATTTTTACTAACAAATTTGTGTCAAGCCGGTGTAAATGTACTGTAAAATTCTTGTAAATTGTCAAGCATTAGCTGTAGGAATATATAGCAGCTACTGTTGCATGTTGCGACAGCTAGTCCCAAGAATTTTCAACAAGGTGTAGCAGTTTACCCTTATATAGCTGCTACAACATAAAGTTTGTGTTGAAGCAACTACAGGCCCGTAGCTGCTACAACTTGGTTGAAAAATTAAATTAGTTATTAAGTGACGTTGTAGTAGTTACGAGCCCATAGCAAGTAGCTGCTACAACATGAAACTGACGCAGTAGCATATACGGTTTCGTAGCTTCTACAAGTATGTTGTAGCAGTAAAAGTAAACGATTAAATCACTCTATAAACTGCTGCACAAAGTAGGAAGTTTCACGTAATAAGACTTCAACAAAACATCATTTTAACATCAACCAAACATCATTTTAACCGACGGTCTTCTCAAGCGAGCACCCCCCTTAGAAATCGTTGCTTTCCAATAGATTGATGGCCTGTATCAAAGCTGCATTAACCTCTGTCACTTCCCCATTCAGCTTGGTAAGTGTGGCATTGTACTTTTCTAGTGTTTGAAGGGTAAACTTTAACTCGGCCATCTTTATAAGCCGCTGTTCTTTCAAGGTTTCCTTCCTTATAGAAGGAATCTTGATGTTGTTCATAGGCAGGGAGGGGGAAGAGTTTTCCCAAGACCCCATAGAAGAGTCAAAGGTCGAATCATCGGACACTAACATGGGACCAGAAGTAGAGGTTGGCTTCCGGCGACACAAACGCACCATGACTTGGGAAGGTGAAGCCATGATATAAAATTGAAGGGTTCAGGGTTTAGGAAATTGAAAGGTTTAGGTTGTCATATTTATAATGGTGTGATTTCATCAATTCCAAAGGTATAACCTATTAAATGCAAGGATAGAGTTGGTGAAAATTAATTAAGGCGGTTGAAACATCATTTCCAGAGTTACAACCCATTTAATGCAAAAATGAAAACAAATTAGTTCGTAAATGTGATTTAATAAAAAAAATATATACCATGTTGTAGCAGCTACAGGCCCATAGTTGCTACAACACAGACTTCACGTTGTAGTAGCTACAGATACGTAGCTGTTACATAACAAACTTCACTCTGTAGCAACTATGGAGTCGTAGCTGCTATAACACAGACTTGACATTGTAGCAGACTGCTACAACACAAATTTCACGTTGTAGCAGCTATGGGCCAGTAGCTGCTACAATACAGATTTTACGTTGTAGCAGTTACAGCCCCGTAGCTGCTACAACACAGACTTCACGTTGTAACTGCTACAACACAAACTTAACGTTGTAGTAGTTATGGCCTCATAGTTGCTACAACACAGACTTAATAAAGAAATACTACCATATTGTAGCAGCTACGGGCCCGTAGCTACTACAACAAAGACTTAATGTTATAGCAGATAAGGGCTCGTAGCTACTACAACGTGATTTAACAAATCATGACAACGTGCTTTATCGACTCTCTTTCCTCTCTTTAATTTTCTCTCCCTTTTATATATATATATATTTTAATTTATCTCTTCTCATTTTCTTTCTTTCTCGTTATCTTATATCTTATTTCTCTTATTTTCATCTTCTCTCTCTCTATTATATTCTTTTACTTCACATCACTTTCATTTACTTCTTTCTATTTTCTCTTACATATTCTTTATTTTAAATTTATT
This sequence comes from Hedychium gardnerianum, assembly GCA_038050645.1. Lineage (NCBI taxonomy): Eukaryota > Viridiplantae > Streptophyta > Magnoliopsida > Zingiberales > Zingiberaceae > Hedychium > Hedychium gardnerianum. The sequence continues at coordinate 33,997 of JBBUKS010320446.1, forward strand.
TTTTCTCTTTTTTATTTTTTTTTATTTTTTCTCTCTATTATATTCTTCTTCATCTTCTTTTATTCATTATGTTTATCTTTCCTACTTCATTTCATTATTTCTCTCTCTCCTATTGTTTTTCTTATTCATGACTGTTCTTCTTTTTCTTATTTTTCTTTTCCTTATTTTCTATTATTCTTTTCCTTCATTACACCTTTCCTACTTCATTACAATTTTCTCTCTCTCTTTTTTCTATTTATTTTATTCTCACTTATTGTTTTTTATTTATCTTATTTATTTATTCTTATTTATTTTATTTTTCTTGTTCTTATTTATATATTTTTTTATCTTATCTATTCTTTTTTATCTTATTTTTCTTACATCATTTTACCTTCTTTTTTACGTTGTAGCAGCTACGGGCCCGTAGGTCGTAGCTGCAACAACATAGACTTCACGTTGTAGCAGCTATGGCTCCGTAGCTGCTACAACGTCATTTAATACAAAAATTACTACCACATGTTATCTCTCAAGTTGCGAACAACATTGTAACAACTTGCTACAACGACAAACTTGTGTTGTACAATGTGTTTGTACAAGCCTAAGATAGATCATTTGCTACGTTCAACATTAAAAGTAAAAATTTTCAATTCTATAAGATGGACAAAATAAGGAAGATAGTCATTATAAGACAACAACAAAACAGACTTCATCAACAAAACAAAAGGAAGAGCTACAAAATGTACCTACGGACTTCTAAAGCGAGACCCTAGCAATCCATCCTTTCCAACAAATCGATGGTCACTTTCACAGTTGGCTGGGTCTCCACCAGTGTTTGAAGGGCTCCCTTCAACTAGCTCACTGCTTGATCCCGCTTTTGGTGCAAGGTTTCCGTTAGCTTAGAAGGCAAGGAGGCCAAGAGTCTTCCCAAGACCCCTATAGATGAGTAAGATGTTGAATCATCGACCAGTATCACGAGACTAGGAAGAGGTGTTGGTTTCTTGGCAGGCAAATGCGCCATGACTTGCGAAGGTGAAGCCATGATATAAAATTGAAAGGTTTAGGGTTTAGGGTGTCATATTTATAATGGTGTGATTTCATCAATTCCAAAGGTATAGCCTATTAAATGCAAGGATAGAGTTGGTGAAAATTAATTCATTCAGTTGAAACATCATTTCCAGAGATATAGCCCATTTATTGCGAAGATGAAAATAAATTAGTTTCTAAATATGATTCAAGAGATGAAAAAATTAATACCATGTTGTAGCAGTTAGGGCCCGTAGCTACTACAATATAGACTTCACATTGTAGCAGCTACGGGCCCGTAGTTGATACAACATAGACTTCACATTGTAGCAACTAGGGCCTCGTAGCTGCTACAACGTGATTTAATAAAAACTACCACATTATAGCAGTTACGGGCTCATAGCTACTACAACACAGACTTCATGTTGTAGCAGCTAGGGCCTCGTAGCTGCTACAACATAATTTAATAAAAAAATACTACCACATTGTACAATTACGGGCTCATAGTTGCTACAACACAAAATTTACATTGTAGCAGTTATAGGCCTATAGCTGCTACAACACAGACTTCACATTATAGCAGCTAGGGTTTCGTAGTTGCTATAACGTGATTTAATAAAAAAAAATCATATTATAGTAGTTACGGTCCCATAGCTGCTACAACACAGACTTCACATTGTAGCAGCTAGGATCTCGTAGCTGTTATAACATAATTTAATAAAAAAATACTACCACGTTGTAGTAGTTATGGGCCTATAACTGCTAGAACACAAACTTCACGTTGTAACAGCTACGGGCCCGTAGCTGCTACAACACAAACTTCACATTGTAGCAGCTACGAGGCACGTTGTAGTAGTTATGGGTCCGTAGCTGCTACAATAAAGACTTTACATTGTAGCAGCTAGGGCCTCGTAGATACTAAAATATGATTTAATAAAAAAAATACTACCATGTTATAGCAGCTACGGGCCCATAGCTACTACAACACAGACTTCACGTTGTAGTAGCTAGGGCCTCGTAGCTGCTACAACGTGATTTAATAAAAAAAAATACTTTTACGTTGTAGCAGTTACGGGCCCGTAGCTGCTACAACACAGACTTCACGTTGTAGCAGCTAGAGCCTCGTAGCTGCTACAACGTGATTTAATAATAAAAAATTATTACATTGTAGCTGTTACGGGCCCGTAGTTGCTACAACACAGACTTCACATTGTAGCAACTAGGGTCTCGTAGCTACTACAACGTGATTTAATAAAAAAAATACTACCATGTTATAGCAATTACGGACCTGTAGCTACTACAACACAAACTTCACGTTGTAGAGGCTACGAGCCTGTAGCTGCCACAACGTGATTTAACAAATATACACTTAAAATTTGATACAACAAAATCAACATCATGCGAACACTATATCATAACAACAACATTTTATCACAATTTTTTTTTAATACAAATATACAATTTGAATTTTGTCAATGATTTTACCTAGACCACAATATCACACATGCACCAATCAGTTTTGTCTGAAATAATTTTTTTTCCAACTCTAAATCTATAAGTTTTCATATCTTGGCTAAATTCGGTTGATCTTTGAAACATCAAACTCTCAGCATAGCACATCACAAAAAAAAACACAATCTAACCTGCAAGAAAATATGTTTTAACTTGTATAAACCTAATTGCAATTAAGGAGACTCAATCTTTAATAAAAGTCATTCATGAGCATTCAAGGAGCATTAAACCATGATTAAAGGGGGCATTAAGAAGTGCCTTGTAAGCTCTATGTTAACCAAGTCAAGGGTCATACCTCATGGACGCTGTGTTGACCGAGTGAAGGAACATTCTACTTAGGCGTTGTGTTGATCGGGTATTGCCACGTGGGCCCATCTCATCTCTCCCATATCACAAACATCCCCCTCAAGTCTAGTCGAAGGAGGTTGTAGTCTGACTGATTGGACAATTGTCTGTTATGGATGTCTGGGTCCACGTGATTAGAAGATGATAAGTTGATACAGATAAGTGTTGATGGACGTTTATGTGCATATCAGGAGAGAAAGATATACACGATTTCCAGATTCTTGAATGTCAATGGAGTCGAGGAGAGATAATAAGCTTGATCTCGCAACTCTAGAGTACCCGCGGAGTTAGAGAGAGAATAACTCAATCTGTGACTATGTCCGAGTAGGGAGAGAAAAATAAAGTCGATCTCGTGACTCCCGAGAACCCGCGGAGTCGGAGAGAGAATAGCTCGATCCGGGACTATGTCCGAGTAGTGAGAGGATAATAAAGTCAATCTCGCAACTCCCGAGAACCCGCAGAGTTGGAGAGAGAATAGCTCGATTCGTGACTATGCTCGAGTCGGGAGAGGATAATAAAGTCGATCTCACATCTCCCAAGTGAGAGAGAACAGCTCGATCCATGATTATGCCCGAGTCGGGAGAGAATAATAAGATCGATCTCACGACTCCCGAGTACCCGTGGAGTCGGAGAGATAATAATTCGATCCATGACAATGTCTGAGTCGGGAGAGAATAAATAACTCGATCCACGACTATGTCCGAGTTGGGAGAGAATAATAAAGTCGATCTTGCGACTCCCGAGTACTTGCAGAGTCAGAGAGAGAATAGCTCGATCCACGATTATGTCTGAGTTGAAAGAGAATAATAAAGTCAATCTCGCTACTCCCAAGTATCCGCGGAGTCGGAGAGAGAATAGCTCGATCCGCGACTATATCTGAGTCAAGAGAGAATAATAAAGTTGATCTCGCGATGCCCAAGTACCGGTGGAGTCGAAGAGAAATAACTCGATCTGCAACTATGTCTGAGTCGGGAGAGGATAATTAAGTCGATCTTCGACTCCCGAATATCAGTGAAGTCAGAGAGAAAATAACTCGATCCGCAACTATATCCGAGTTGGGAGAGAATAATAAGATCAATCTCGTGACTCCCGAGTACTAATGGAGTAGGAGAGATAATAACTCGATATGCGACTATGTCCGAGTCGGGAGTGGATAATAAAGTCAATCTCCAACTCCCAAGTGGAGTCGGAGAGAAAATAACTCGATCCGCGACTATATCCGAGTTGGGAGAGGATAATAAAGTCGATCTCTGGCTCCCGAGTGTCGGTGGAGTCAGAGAGTAAAATAACTCGATCCCTGACTATGTTCGGGTTGGGAGAGAATAATAATATCGATCTCGTGACTCCCGAGTACCTGTGGAGTCGGAGAGATAATTAATAACTCGATCTGCGACTATGTCCAAGTCAGGAGAAGATAATAAAGTCGATCTCTGACTCCTGAGTATTGGTAGAGTCGGAGAGAAAATAACTCGATCTATGATTATGTCCGAGTCGAGAGAGGATAATAAAGTCAATCTCCGGCTCCCGAATATTGGTGGAGTCGGAGAGAAAATAACTCGATTCGCGACTATAAAGTTGGGAGAGAATAATAAAATTGATCTCCGGCTCCCGAGTACCGGTGGAGTCAGAGAGAAAATAACTCGATCCGCGACTATGTCCGAGTCGAGAGAGGATAATAAGTCAATCTCCAGCTCCCGAGTACCGGTGGAGTCGGAGAGAAAATAACTCGATCCGCGACTATGGCCGAGTCGGGAGAGAATAATAATCGTGCTCAGGGAGGCTTACTGGCATCATGCTCAGGGGAGGCTTACCGGCATATTGAGCTCAATCCGCGACTATGTCTGAGTCAGGAGAGGTTGTGCCTTGAAAAGAACACGGCAATACGATATGCGCTCGACCCTCATGCGAGGGGTAGGTTGATATCACAGCCTGGAGCTCCATCCGCGACTATGTCCAAGGCGGGAGAGGTTGTGGCCTGAAAAGGGCGCGGGCGATACGATATGCGCTCGACCCTCGTGCGAGGGGGAGGTTGATATCGCAGCCTAGAACTCGATCCGCGACTATGTCTAAGTCGAGAGAGGTTGAGCCCTGAAAAGGACGCGGGTGATACGATATATGCGCTCGACCCTCTTCCGACGGGGAGATCAATATCACAGTCGAGAGGATCTCGACCCAGACTATGTCCGAGTCGAGAGAGTTTGGGTCCTGAAAAGGACTCGGCCATACAGTACTCGCTCGACCCTTGTGTGAAGGGGAGTCCGCTACCGCAGCCGGGAGGATCTTGACCCCGACTATGTCCGAGTCGGGAGAGTCTGGGTCCTGAAAAGGAAACGATGATACGGTACTTGCTCGACCCTTGTGCGAAGGGGAGTCTGATACCGCAGCCGGGAGGATCTCGACCCTGACTATATTCGAGTCAGGGGAGTATGGGTCCTGAATCAGTAATCCCAATTTAAAACTTCCCAAACCAAATTCCAGAAGAAAGTCTCCTCCATAGCATAATCCAAATCCCTGTCTTAGCATAAGGAATAGCATAACACAGTAAGGTAATATAAATACAAAGAATTGCAAGTTTAAGTCCAAGGCTACTAGTACAGCCAAGCCAATATTATCCACAAGTGTGGAAGGACTTGAGTATGATTTCATAAAGAAGTACCCATAAAAGACCATAGGATAGAAGATGTTTGCTATTGCATCAAAAGAAATTAGTCATAAGCTCTGTTAGCTCACTATTCATTCGTCCACCATGCAGAACCTGAGCATGACAGAATATGATGTCATATGAAAATAAACCTTGGTCATACACGTTAACCAATAAGCATCTGATTAATTCCTTAATTGAAGCATGTATAAAGATGAAATTATGTCTGGAAATATTCCTATATCCTTGAATCTGTGATTCTCCAATCGTCTTAGTGAAGTGACATCTCCACTTGTCAAGATCAATATTAATCCTTCTACTTGAGAAGTAGACATAATTCCATAAGAGTGGAAGCATTATAGATTAAAGCCACTGAATACTTTAATAGCATCAGCCAATCAAGAGATGAAGACAAGAGCGATCCTTCTCTTTTCTACAAGAGTAAAATCAGCGCTAGCCTCCACAATAGTAAAAAGAAACCCCAAGAAGAGAAGCAGGGCACAGATGCCTGTCAATGAGGCCCCTTTTGTGGCCAATTGTAAGAACGATTAGGAAGGTTGAAAACTCTAGTAGAAATCCTTGGTCGGATATTGTCAGAAGATGAGTCACCAGTGAGCTGGAGATTTGTTGACCTAATCACCGTAGAACGAAGTGATCATGCCGGTCTTCCGAGGTCTTAAGGTCGATCGGAGGGATTCGTCTGTGGAGCGGCGAGCGAACCAAATCTTTCTGTTCTCTCCAGTCGGGGATCTGCACAGATCACAGAAAGAAAGACAGAGGGTTAAAGGAGAGCTTCAGGCGAGAGGCCTGGGGATCCCGCTCTGATGCTCAAGTCAGGTCTGATCGTGCAGAGATATTGAAACAGTAAATAAAGGTATTTCAGGTTAGGAAAAAATCTCCTCTCCGTAGTGACTCTCGTTTCTTTATATACTTCTCCGAAGTGTGTATGACCAGCATTAATGATGCATACTATTGAGGCATGGGTGAGCATGTTCTGGTCCAAAAGTACCGTCGTTCCCCGTATTTCAGGGGAGTGCCTGGGGTACAGTTGAGGGTATTCTGATCGTACTATTGAGGGGTGTTCTGATCGTATTGTTGAGGGGTGTTCTGGCCATACCGTTGAGGGGTGTTCTGGTCGTACCGTTGAGGGGTGTTCTGGTCGTACAGGTGACGTCGGAGTCAACCCTTATAGTCATGCCGGAGGCCGGGGCCAATGATAAGATCCTTCCGGCCAGTTATATTATATACCCGACCGAGAACATACTTCAGTCGATCGGTCTTCATAAGGCCCATCCGGTCGGTTATAATATATACCCGACCGGGATTCAGAGAGCGCATCCAGTCGGTTAGCATAATATATACCCGACCGGGCTTTCAGAGGGGCTCCGGTCGGTTAGCATAATATACCCCGACCTGATACCTTGGTTTCGGTCTGCAATGTTGATTACCATTTTTCGACCGGGGTGATGATAATTGGGACTGGTCGGCTATATAACACGCGTCCACCCGGAAGTCGATCTTGACCTTGACTATGTGCCACGTGACACTTGTCCGTACTATCAAGGGGCTTAGACCTAACCGCCCATATCACAAGCCCTCCCTTCGAGTCTGGTCGAAGGAGGCATGACCGACTGACCGGACGACTTTGTGTTGAGTGTCTTCATCCGATCTGACCTTGGCACGCTCCTCCGACCGGGTGATGGTAGCATGTCTCGGGAAATGAGTTTCATAAATGCTATTTAACGCGGGGGTGCTAACGACGCGTCGACCGCCGTGCTGATCGGTGGTTGTTCGACACGTGGCTTGCCCACGTCGGGAAGTCAATCGCCGCGACTGTTGCGATGCAGGCGATCCGTGGGCGGCTTGATCCAATGATCCTTGCGCACCGTGCTTAAGTCGGTGCCCGTAGATCCAACGACTGAGGATCTATGGCCGCGGCTATATAAGGTCCTCGCCGGAAAAAGTTTCGGTTGTTTGTTTTCGCCTTAGTCATCGTTTCGTAGCGTCCGATCTCTCCGCTCGGTCTTTGCACTTCCCGATCCAGTAAGTCTCTCTGTTCGGTGTAGGGTTCCTGAGTTTTTAGGTCGGTTAGGATTTGGTAGACCGGGTATACATTTTGTATGTCATGGCAGAGACGTTGACTTCTGGTCCTTGGTATGGATCCATGAAGTCCACCTTCACCACCTCCGACCTGGAAGAAGTTAGGGTACAATATGGGACTCCGCTCGGCTATAAGCTGACGATCCATCATCCTGACCAACGAGCCCACCAGCCCCCGGCCGGAAGCGTGATATTTTAACTAGGTCAGTTTTAAACCGGTCATCGCTTTCCCATATTCCCTTTCTTTGACTCTGTGTCCCAATATCTTGGTATCCCTCTGAACCAACTGACCCCTAACGGCAGCTCTGTGGGCCGTACATAGTCTTCAGGGTGTACTACATTCCGCTTGAGGGTCGATCATTTTATTTTTTCTTTTACCCAAAAATAGGGGAGGAGGAGACTTTCTTCTTCCAGTCCCGGGCCGGGTATTGCTTTTTAGATGAGCTGCCGACCTCCAACAGAGGGTGGAAAATTAAGATTTTCTACATGTCCGCTCCGATCGGTTTTGAGTGGGCGTCTGAGTGGAGTGTGACCCTGCCGAAGGCTCCCCAACCCATGTCCTCTTTTAGGGCAGCACATTTGAAGGCGGGCGACATTCTC